>JALBCR010002118.1:0-81080 GCA_030710515.1 Abscondita cerata
TTGACGTAGACAACAAAATAAACACCAGCTATCAAAAAAGTAATAAATTAAGATAAAACAAACCTGAATTATTTCGCTGTCATGCCTGACATACTCATCGAGTTTGGCTTGAAGCAGCATATAAACCTTTGGCGCAGTCAAAACAGTCTTACCGTCGGATATGAATATTGGGAAGTAGTTTAAGTCTTTGGGAAATTGGGCCCACTGGCTCAGATCGATCTGTTGCTGAAACCGATCTATTAGACCGAGCTTAAGGCTCAATTTACGTACTTTAGGCACGATTGTGCATCCCACCCGGTCTTCATTGTGAAACAGCAGATTTTCCAAACACCTTTGGTTCTTCGAATCTGATATCGTGTTGCCCACGCACACCATCAGCGCGTTGTGGCTGTTGAGGGTTCCGTTAAGCTTGTTCCTCAAACATCCAAGCCTCCACCATTGCATCAGAGTCGAATACATGTAGAAGAGGGTAAAAATCATTTTGGGCTTTTCAGCTGCAAAAGAAAATCGGAAATATTGTTAGTAAACAACATGTTTACCGTATTTAGTTGGTAAAAAAAGACAAGTTAGATAATCTTGTCCTACATTGTAGCGTGTAAAAAAAAAGCAAAAAGACAACGCCAATTAATTGCATAGAATCTAATGTTATCAACCTCTTAACCTTTACTTTATTAAGACTTGTATGGTAACAGTCGCGATAATTTATTCGAGAGAGATTTTGGACGTTCGTCTTTATCTCGTATTCGATTTCGATTACGGAACAGACGCGCCTTCAAAAATTTGGATAGTGTCGAACATCTTGTTCGACAACGATAATTACAATGTAATTAATTAAAAAAAAAACAATTAGGATCGTTCGGCACAAAGAAGTGTCTTTCTTAAATTACCAGTACATGATGGAAAAAAATGTACAACATGAATAAACAACGATAGTGATAATAATAATTAATGCCAATGAACTTACAAAGCTGATAACAAACAGTTGATAAAGACAACATTAAGCTAATAATATAATATCGGGGTTTTTTGTCATTTCGAAAACAAAGTAAGATTTTTTAATTTCGCGCAAATTTTTAAAATCGAACCGACCCAAAACAATTTTTTGTTCGTGTCGCCTACTTTTAAATTCGTGTTAAACTTAACACTTCAGAAAGACACATTTGGTCACATTCGATATACGAATAACTGACATTTAAGTATTCGATGCACAAATACCACTCGCATGAAACTCTAATAAATGTTTATACAATAAACGGGGTAATAAAAAAGTCTTAAGTCAATTCCATTAAGTTAGGTTATGTTGAAAACGTTCGGAGAAATGACAGGCTTGGAGGAAGAAGCCAGCTTGCAGAATCGTGAACGAAAAGAAAGCGAAGTGATTGAGAGAATAAATCGTTAAAGGAGGAAAAAGTAAATGAGCAGAACGAAATACCAAAAAAATGTATGAATGGATAAAGTTGTATGGAAGTAGGAAGTAAAAAAATTAGAAAGAGAAAGCAGATTCGATTTTTGATTTGAATGTATACATGTAAAACTATGTGTATTGTTTAGTATTAGGATATATTTGTGTATTGTATGCTATGAGGATAAATCGATTTTGTTGTGTATGTGTGTGATGAAACGAAGTGTAAGTGGGGAAGAGGTGAATGGGTCTGTAGTTTAGATGATTAAAACAATGAATACGAAAATTTTTTCTTTAACCTTGTTTTATGTATAACCCAGCGCTATTTACGTAGAAACCCAGAGCATCGTCGTCGATCAATATTCGATAATTAAAAAAGGGCATCGTGAAGAAATAATAAAGAAGCAATAGTTATGAATAAACTGGAATACCTGGGAAGAAAAGGTCAGTGTCATAACGAACATAGAACGTCGTGGAAAATAAGATAATAATAAGATGGTTCTTTTCGTATTTTTTCTTTTTCTTTATCAGAAAAACATAATAAAGTTTGGGACAAACCAGATAGCACGATATCATTGAGTTAGCGCTTGATTGAGTAGAATTGTTCACGCTTTAGAAGCGCGGAAAGTTCTAGTCTTCTTAACAAATGTGGGTAAAGTTTATTTATGTGATAGGAATTGGTTGTAGAGAGAGAAGTAGCTGGGGTTCCACAAGAATTCATCACGTTTACTATAATGGAATATTAAGGTTAGAAATGCCTGCAGGATCACACTTCACAGGCTATGCCGATGATTTGGAGTGACGATGGAATGGAAAAAATTATGAACTGAATGAAGTGAGATAATTGAGAATTGTATATGAGACTGGAGACTATTAGTGGAAAGGGGTCGATCATTTGACCGCTATTATGGAACGCATGCTATGATAGAATCCAGAAATAAGTCAAAGTGGGAAGGCTGTGTAGATTTAAGGGTAGGGATGGAAAAATAGAAGAAGCATGACAGATGTAGGAACAGTGTGACAGAAGGTAGAACGGAGCGTGAAAGATTTAGAAAGCTTAATTCCAAGTGCGGAAAGAAGTGAAAGAAGACGAAGAAAAAATTGTAAAATGAACAAAATGATGACTGGATGAGAAGGGTTGTGAGAAAAACCAAATGTGGGTAGATGGAAATATTCCTTGATAAGAAAAAATAATGAATGAAGTAAGTGGGGTGGGATAAGGTTGAATACTGAGTAAGAGAGCAATGGAAGTGATGAGCATGAGTGGCAAGTTGGGAAGGGATTTTTTTTTTAATTTCTAACATTGTGGTAGGTTAGGTGAAAAGTTAGGTTAGGTTACAAGTGAAGTTTGGTTTGCCCTCAGAATCTACATTAGGTTAGGTGAAAAGTTAGGTTAAGTGAGAATTAAAGTTCGTTATTATGATTGGCAGATGGCGAACAGAATGCATGGTTTTCTACGAAAGATAGAGAAAAACGCTTAAGTCTAAGAGTTGAGAATGCGGATCTTCCTTTTTTTGAAGACGGAACTATGCTAATTGTACATTATTTATTAAAGTGACAATTTTCATCTAATAACAGATGACTTGAGGTTATAAATAGATAGCAAATATATTTTAAGTTAGGTTAGGTCTAACCATTTAAGCCACGCCTTCCGATCGGTAATATAAGACAAATATTAGGTTGTTGAAGTATCCGGTGTAGAAATTTGATGCAGCATATTTGCAGTTAAAAACTAAACCTACGACCACTTTAACGACAACAAAATTTGAAAAACTACCTCCAGTATGTAAGTGTTGCTACCCGGTGATTGATTCTAGTTCAAGTTGTTGACAGAAGTGGAACAGGGTAAGTGTCAATAAACTGAGTTAAGTTAGGTTATGTTATATTTAGTTTAGATTAGGTCAAATGTTAGGTTAGATTAGGTCTAACAAGAGAACTCTTCCAATTGATTAGTGACCAAAAGTGTCAATCAAAATTTTGAGTAACTTAACGTAACATTTGACCTAACCTAACTTAAATTTCAAATAACCTAGTATTAGAACATAGTTTTCTTTTCAATGAATTTTGTACTAGTTGGTAACACCGATATGTCATGATGTAGCTAAAAATGATTACGTTTACATGGTGCGACTACTCTATAAGTTGTCTACAGGCAACCATAATAATAATAATACTTATTATATATAATAATAAAAAATAAATAATAAAAATACTTAAAAATAAATTAACCTTTAGATAACCTACAATTTATGTGAATAACTTTTAACATGTCAGTACTACCAACCTGTAAAAAAATTCGAGTGCCTTGATAAACCTTTTCTTATGTAACGGATAAACCAACTGAAAAAAAAAGAATTATGCTACCCAAAAATGACGTCAAAATGAAGATTTTGAAGAAGAAAATTAACGTCTTCGTTTTATTTATTTAGTCTAAATGTGAGTCAACATGCCCCATCGGGGTGGCCAATTCACCCCAGACGTGGAACAGATTGGCAGCGATACTGAGTATTCATTTTACGGTGTACGTGCACATAAACTCGTACATATGTCATGTAAGATTAAAAAACAAACTTAATTGCTTCATAGCTATAAATTTAGTTGAGCTTTATAAGTCCTATCGAATACCTTTATGAGCTTTGAAACAGCAAAACAAATGACAAACAATCTCTTACGCTTGTAAACAGACAGATAAGCATTTAGTAAAAACATTGTAACAATACGATTACTTCAAAGTAACAAACGTTACTTATCTACCACGTAATAGTAATTGAATTCAATAAAGTGCAAACATCGAGTTTATCCGGCCACCTAATAATAAACACATAATCACATTATCTCAACAATAACAATAAAGTAGCGTCTAAAAACAAACAACCATCTCGTTACGTCATCGATATTGCTTTGTTTCAAATAAGGCCAACGTTGATCGTACTTTCGATGTATGTACAAAGCCAATCTCTTTTTCTAGATAGAATCAGATCAAAGGCAGATGCAAACAGAGCAGTGAGTCATTAAGCGTTAATTATACGATAAACTGTATAATTAGTTAATACTAATTTACCGATTTATGTGAACAATGAAAACAAGTTCAAAAATAAAACTGTGCTTGGTAAACAACGCGATAAAAGGTGATAAAGTCGAAGCATTATTAGTAATGCTGCCAAAAAAGGGATTGCATTATTTTAAACGTGAACGTAAGTAATACTCTAAATTGGTCCTTCGATCCGGAAAATAATCAAAACAATGAAAAATCAAAATATTCGACCTAGAAACTAATTATTTCAGTATAATTCCAAATTGGTGGTTACGTAACCTAAAAAACCCTTAAAAATACATGACCAGGACATCTAATACACATGGTAGAAAAGTGCAATCTGTTGCAAATAGAATTCTTATTTTTTTACATCATGTAAACGGATTTAAATAATAGGAAGAAAGCTAGAAAGAATTATTAAGTAGTTCATGAAAACAAAGAGTTTTTATCGATACTGCATTGTTACAAACTAACTGTGACACTAACGTTTTAAAAACAGTGGTCTTGTCAATTACACAATATATATGAAACTTAATTAGTATTTAAAAAAAAACAACAAACAAAAGTCAATTATAGGCTTTGGCCATTAAAGTGGTCCATCGTTCCAGATGATATTCAAGAATTAAAAGCTATTACAGTATGTAAATATACTAGAGTACGACAGAGGGCGGATTTAAAAGTATACTCTGAATTAGTTACCAGGAAAATGTTTCAAAAAATGCCACATCCAAGAATTAAAATGAGTAAATAAAAGTATTTGCTTTCAAACTAATTGTTACATAAAAAAACATATACAAGAATTAAAATGCAAACAGAAATTGGAAAATATACGCCCGAATTAATTTTCCTGAAATTTTTGGCAAAATTCCACGAATTACAATGGAAACATATTGTAAACGCAGAGCATTATAGTCTCTAAATATGATGTACGACAAAGGGCGGATTTAAGAATGTTTGCCTGGATTAATTTTCAGGAAAATTTAACCATAAATGCTACATATTCAAAACAAAATACAAAAATAGTTGATTTTAAACTAAGTTATTTAAAAAACACATCCGAGAATTAAAATGCAAACATTTTGTAGACACGAAATATTATAGACTGATAATATAGAGGAGGTACAGGAGAGGGCGGATTTAAAATTGTTTGCATGGATTAATTTTCGGAAAAATTTAGCCATAAATGCTGCAGATTCAAGAATTAAAATGGAAATTATGTGAACAAAAAATTTTTATCTCAAACTAACAATTATTTTTAAAAAACACATCCAAGAATTAAAATGCAAATATTTTGTAGTCGCGTAATATTATAGTCTGTAAATGCAGAGTACGATAGTAATAATGTTCGCCTGGATTTTCAGAAAATTTTAGCCATAAATATCACATATCCAAGAATTAAAATGCAAATTTTGCAAACATTTTGTAAACGCGCGACATTATAGTCTGCAAATATAATGTACGACAGAGGGAAGATTGGAAAATATACGCCTGAATTAATTTTCCGAAAATTTTTGCCAAAATTCCAAGAATTAATATGCAAACATATTGTAAACGCGCAGCATTATAGTTTCTAAATATGATGTACGACAGAGGGCGGATTTAAGATTTTTTGCCTGGAGTAATTTTTAGGCAAATTTAGCCATAAACGTCACATATCCACAAATTAAAATGCAAATAGTTTGTTAACGCACAATATTTTAGTCTGTAAATATTTGATCTCAAATATTAATATTAATGGTTACATAAACAATACTTCCAAGAATTAAAATGCAAATATTTGGTAATCGCGTAATATTATCGTCTGTAAATGCAGAATAGGACAGTAATAACGTACGGCTAAATCAATTTTCAAGAAAATTTAGCCATAAATGCCACATATCCAAGAATTAAAAGGCAAACATTTTGTAGACGCGCAATATTATAGATTGTAAATATAGAGTACAGCAGAAGGCGGATTTAAGAATGTATGCCTGGATTAATTTTCAGGAAAATTTAACCATAAATGCTACATATTCAAAAACAAAATACAAAAATAGTTGATCTCAAACTAATAGTTATGTTTAAAAACCACATACAAGAATTAAAATGCAAATATTTTGTAATCGCGTAATATTATAGTCAGTAAATGCAGAGTATGATAGTAATAATGTTCGCCTGGATTTTCAGGAAATTTTAGCCATAAATGCCACATATCCAAGAATTAAAATGCAAACATTTTGTAGACACGCAATATTATAGACTGAAAATATAGAGTACAGCAGAGGGCGGATTTAAGAATATTTGCCTGGATTAATTTTCGGGAAAATTTAGCCATAAATGGTACATATTCAAGAATTAAAATGGAAATTATGTGAACAAAAATATTTGATCTCAAACTAATAGTTATTTTTAAAAAACACATCTAAGAATTAAAATGCAAATATTTTGTAGTCGCGTAATATTATAGTCTGTAAATGCAGAGTACGATAGTAACAATGTTCGCCTGGATTTTCAGAAAATTTTAGCCATAAATATCACATATCCAAGAATTAAAATGCAAATTATTCAAAGAAAAATATTTGATCTCAAACTAATGGTTACATAACAACATATCCAAGAATTAAAATGCAAACATTTTGTAGACACGCAATATTATAGACTTAAAATATAAAGTACAGCAGAAGGCGGATTTAAGAATGTTTGCCTGGATTAATTTTCGGGAAAATTTAGCCATAAATGCTACAGATACAAGAATTTGGAAATTATATGAACAAAAATATTTGATCTCAAACTATTTAAATATTAAAATTAAATTATTTTTAAAAAACACATCTAAGAATTAAAATGCAATTATTATGTAGTCGCGTAATATTATAGTCAGTAAATGCAGAGTACGATAGTAATCATGTTCGTCTAAATTTTCAGGAAATTTTATCCATAAATGCAACATATGCAAGAATTAAAATGCAAATTATGCAAACAAAAATATTTGATCTCAAACTAATGGTTACATAACAACATATCCAAGAATTAAAATGCAAACATTTTGTAGACACGCAATATTATAGACTGAAAATATAGAGTACAGCAGCAGGCGGATTTAAGAATGTTTGCCTGGATTAATTTTCGGGAAAATTTTTAGCCATAAATGCTACAGATTAAAGAATTAAAATGGAAATTATATGAACAAAAATATTTGATCTCAAACTAACAGTTATTTTAAAAAAACACATCCAAGAATTAAAATGCTAATATTTTGTAGTCGCGTAATATTATAGTCTGTAAATGCAGAGTACGATAGTAACAATGTTCGCCTGGATTTTCAGAAAATTTTAGCCATAAATATCACATATCCAAGAATTAAAATGCAAATTATGCAAAGAAAAATATTTGATCTCAAACTAATGGTTACATAACAACATATCCAAGAATTAAAATGCAAACATTTTGTAGACACGCAATATTATAGACTTAAAATATAGAGTACAGCAGAAGGCGGATTTAAGAATGTTTGCCTGGATTAATTTTCGGGAAAATTTAGCCATAAATGCTACAGATTCAAGAATTTGGAAATTATATGAACAAAAATATTTGATCTCAAACTATTTAAATATTAAAATTAAATTATTTTAAAAAAACACATCTAAGAATTAAAATGCAAATATTATGTAGTCGCGTAATATTATAGTCAGTAAATGCAGAGTACGATAGTAATCATGTTCGCCTAAATTTTCAGGAAATTTTATCCATAAATGCCACATATGCAAGAATTAAAATGCAAATTATGCAAATAAAAATATTTGATCTCAAACTAATGGTTACATAACAACATATCCAAGAATTAAAATGCAAACATTTTGTAGACACGCAATATTATAGACTGAAAATATAGAGTACCGCAGAAGGCGGATTTAAGAATGTTTGCCTGGAATAATTTTCGGGAAAATTTAGCCATAAATGCTACAGATTCAAGAATTAAAATGGAAATTATATGAACAAAAATATTTGATGCCAAACTAACAGTTATTTTTAAAAAACACATCCAAGAATTAAAATGCTAATATTTTGTAGTCGTGTAATATTATAGTCTGTAAATGCAGAGTACGATAGTAATAATGTTCACATGGATTTTCAGGAAATTTTAGCCATAAATGCCACATTATCAAGAATTAAAATGCAAATCATGTAAACAAAAATATTTGATCTCAATCTAATGGTTATATAAACAACACATCCAAGAATTATTATGAAAATATTTAGTATTCGCATACTCTGTAAATGCTAAATACCACAGTAGGTAATAATGTTCAGGTAAACTAATTTTCAAGAAAATTTAACCTAAAATGCCAAATATCCAAGAATTAAAATGAAAATTATGTGAACAAAAATATTTGATCTCAAACTAATAGTTATTTTTAAAAAACACATCCGCGAATTAAAATGCAAATAATTTGTAAACGCGCAATATTATAGTCTGTAAATATAGAGTACGACAGACGGTTGATTTAATAATGTTTGCCTCAATTAATTTTCGGGAAAATTTAGCCATAAATGGTACATATTCAAGAATTAAAATGAAAATTATGTGAACAAAAATATTTGATCTCAAACTAATAGTTATTTTTAAAAAACACATCTAAGAATTAAAATGCAAATATTTTTTAGTCGCGTAATATTATAGTCAGTAAATGCAGAATACGATAGTAATAATGTTCGCCTAAATTTTCAGGAAATTTTAGCCATAAATGCCACATATCCAATAATTAAAATGCAAATTATGCAAACAAAAATATTTGATCTCACACATTAATGGTTACATACCAACATATCCAAGAATTAAAATGCAAACATTTTGTAGACTATAAATATAGAGTACAGAAGAGGGCGGATTTAAGACTAATTTTCACGAAAATTTAGCCATATTTGCTACACATTGAAGAATTAAAATGGAAATTATGTGAACCAAAATATTTGATCTCAAACTAATAGTTATTTAAAAACAACCCATCCAAGAATTAAATTGCAAATATTTTGTAGTCGCGTGATATTATAGTCTGTAAATGCATAATACGACAGTAATAATGTTCGGCTAGATTAATTGGCAGGGAAATTTCGACATAAATGCCATTTATCCAAGAATTAAAATGCAAACATTTTGCAAAACAGAAATATTCGATCTTAAGAACTTCTGGTCATCGGTGAAATGTAGTCCGTGAATAAACAATAATTAAATATATTTTAACAAATTGATTCGGTATTTTAGAAAAGACATTAATTAAATAAAGATTACTCCCACCTCCTTTCATTTTTTTAATTCCTTATTATATCTTTAACCCATTTCCTTTTCTTTCATCTAGCCATATCCTTTCAATCACTTTCTTCATCAATTCTGTTCCTTCCCTAATAGTATCCCCTCCTTCTTTCTTGCAGTCTCTCTTCGCTGTAACCCACCCGTCCTCTAATACTTATTCACATTATCTTCATTTCCCAACTCAAACCCGGCTTTTCCCCTCTGTCAAATACTTTGAAATTCTATTCACTATTAATTCTTTGTACTTGTCGTTATTCCTTCCTTCGCTCTTCTTTCTTCTCCACTTAGACTTTTATTTCCTCGTTAGCGTGATATGCTTTTCTATTTCGTTCCCCGTATTTTATTTTTGCTCCTCCATCTCTTTGCGTAACTAACTCGTTCTCTTTTCTGCTTTCAATCATTTCCTCCGGTCTCGATGATTTCCTTCCTATTTCAATCATTATCATTCATTCTAATCCCATATCTTTGCCTCGCCCCTAACTAGTTTGTCAAGCAACCATTTTCTCTTTGCCAAATATCGTTTCTTCAATTCTCCATCTATCTCTCTATCCGTTCAGTCGATATCGTCTTTCGGCCACTCGTGGAATCATTACTCTCCAGGTGGTATAGATCCCAGGTGACTTTCTTTAGTTGCCCTTTTTCCACTAACCAGCCTTAGCATCATGCCTTTCTCCAGAGATTGTCTCCGCATGACGTGACTGAAATACGATAACTCTGATTCGGTCTAACATCTCTTAGTTGGTGACCCTCGCTGTCTATGGGATCGTTTACAACATCAAAGCTCTAATGCGTCTATCCTCCTCCTGTCAAGTTTTTTGAGCGTTCGGGTCTCGCATCCGTACGTAGCTATCGCAAACACGTCCCATTGCCATTCTCCGTTTGATTTCAAGGGTACAGCCACCTTTATCCATCACAGAGCCCAAAAGGTAAATCTGGCTAGTACCTCTATCTCTCCTTATTTACTATCGTGACCTACGCTTTGTTCGCTGTAGTCATTATCTTGGTCTCGAGATCTCTCTTGCTTTCCGCTAGCAGGGTCATCTCATAACCATCCCTGCTTGCAGTGTTTCTTAATCTCAAACCATTCTGTGTCTCCGTTTATCGTCCGTACTCCTTTCAGACATATGTGATCATGTGTCTCTTCTGAAACCCCCTTCTGTGACACCTCGCTCTCGATGAACACATTCAAACATTGTTGAATGTTTTTTTGGAAAACTTTGCTTGCGAGAGGTATCAGAGCAGAACAGTCTTCTTCCTCCAAGACATTCGGCTCTAAATTGGTGGGGAGGGGGGGTTCTATGGTGTTGTCTGTTCGACGTCACCGAATTCTTCCCATAGCTGCCATCGTCTTTCTTCGTCTTCTGATCCCTTTGCGGACGCTTGGTTGGACGCAACCCGAAGCCAATACGTTACTGTGAATGCTTTTCGCCTCGCCAAGGTTTAATATTCGGTTCCTGAGGTCGTCTTCGACTCGATCTTTTTTGAGGCTGACTTTTAGATCTTCCACTGTGGTAGGCGCTATCTCCATAGGACTCTATATGCTTTGAGGTGTTCGGCCATTCTACAGACATCTCTAAACCACCTTAGCCTACGTCACTGGATTTTTTTCACTGATGGTTGGTAGGTCATTGCAGCGGGTGGTGATGTCGTAATTTGGGATGTGATCGTGCAGGCTGAACAAAGATTTCCTATTTGGTTTCATCTATAGAGCGGAACAGGAATAGCATTTTTGTGTGCACGGAGATATTTGACTTCTTCCACATGCACCAGATGAGAGCCAACAGCATTGGTGGTCTGCTGTACACTTCTGCTGATGAAGAAAATGAAGAAAACACAAAACAGAGAGCAGATTAATGTCACGGTAGCTCTTGCAGTATCTGCGGTCTCATTTCTTTAGCGTGAGTACAATGGTCGCCAGCTTCCATGGGAATATGTGTTCAGCTAAGACCCCATCCAGCCCAGCAGTTTTGGCGGTATTGTTGTTCTTTAGTAATTTTATTGCAGTATTTATCTCTTCCATGCTGTGCGCTGTATCCTGGGTATGGTCTCCAAAAGGTTGGACTTCTAGAGGTGCTGTTGGTGGTCCCTGCGGTTTCTTCATCGTTGTAAAGCTGTTGAATTGACGAATGGTCCATCTGCTTTTTGAATAATGGCAAAAGAGTCCGGAAAAGAGTTTTAGGAGTATTACTATCATCACTTTGGACATCACTTATACAGTGTTAATGGTTTTGTTTTTCTTTTACTTATATTTTGTGGAATTATTGGCTATTTTGGAATTTTAGTGTACAAAATTTCTGGGGTGATTTCCTCGGGCTGCATGCATATTGTTCAAACCGGGTGTTCCTCTAACTGCACCATAGGTATGGTGTCAAGAGCGACATGGTTGATTGCTTATGTTGATGTTTCGTTCATGCAGTCATAACCAGATGACATTTTCCAACACCACGCAAAGGTCCTTGCAGCAAGCAGTTGTAGGGTATGAAAGACGCTAGCCAGCTGTGCCAATACAGAAGTTTAAATTATTGTTGCTTAGTGATAAGTTTTGAGTTTTTGTGGTTGATGGCTTGATTCAGAAAAACTGATTACAGCCAAAAAAAGAGTTTGATTATTTGGTCAAACTTAGGATTTGCCGCCCTTCCAAAAGCAATTTGGCCAGTTCTCTTTACATGGGTAAAAAACCAAATGGTGATTGGCGTCCTTGTGGCGACCATCGCCGATTAAATGCTAATACCATCCCCGATAAATTTCATCTCCTCATTTGCATGATTTCACTCATTTTTTTGACCGAAAAGAAAATCTTTTCTGCAATTGACCTTATCAAGGCCTACCATCAAATTCCAATTGAGGAATGTTGAATCCCAAAAACAGCAATTATTATCCCCTTTGGGTTATATGAATTCACTCGCATGACATTCGGACTGTGCAACGCGGCACAAACATTACAACGTTTTATAGTGGAAGTTCTCAATGGCCTATCGTAATGCTTTGTCTACCTGGATGATATTTTGGGAGCTTCATCTTCAGAAGACGAGCACATGTGTCATTTGCGAGAATTGTTCCATAGACTGGAAACTTATGGTGTAGTAGTTAATCCGGACAAATGCAAACTGGCACAAACGGAAGTAAAGTTTTGGGAACATCGGGTGACCGAGGAAGGAATTTATCCTCTTCCCAATAAAGTAGAAACTTTGTCGTTACTTAATGTTTTCGGCACATAGTAAGTCGCTAAAAATTCCAAAAACCGTATAAATGTCTCATACAGAGACGCAAGTAACTGAAAAAAAATTAAGGCCTGTTGGATTGCGCAGAATTGCTGTATATTCTGGTCTGAACAGGGTCCAAAATGACAAAACAACGACAAAATCGTTTCAATCGCTATGGTTGCATTTTTGAGATTATTTAGAATTTTTCAAATCTACATCGTGTTGTCGATCAAGTAGGGCTCCGTATTATCGGGCGTCGGTATAATTCCGCTCATTAATTAAGTCTGTTCAAAGCCAAGTCTAGCCTCAAAATTGACAAGAACCAGTAGTGAAATGTGTGCAAAATTCTTGTAATTGACATAAAACCATTAAGTTCACCATTATTGTTTTAGACGGGCATTATCATGAACGAATCATCCCATCTGCCTATGTTACGACAGAACATTTTTTTGATTGGTGACGTCGATACTCAAAATTATAGGAATAAACTCCCCTCTAAATTACAAGCTTTGAAAGTTTTGTTTTTCAATCCTCGTTCACTACATTTGAGCTTACGGGAGTCTACTATTCTTGTTGCCAAAGAAGTGGCAATTTTTTGGGATAAAGCTCGTCTGCCTACTAAAACGCTTTATCGGAGAGCGGATGTGGTTGAGGGTCTCTACGAAAAATGGAAAAAAATACAAAGAAATGCAGGCAAAACATCAAATACTCCAAAAGAAGAAGAATTCACATCTGAATTGCAAAATTTATTCGATGTTTCATCGGGAGACATACTAGAACACATCGGTGAAGAGCAGAAAGAGTTTTTGTCCAATCAGAGGAAACCTAGTCGCGTTGGTTATATTGCCAATTTTCAATCCCACCACGATATTGAAGAAAGAGCACAGACAGAAAAAGAAACGATTTTAAAACGACGATTACAAAAAAATGAAGAGGAAAAAGATCGATTGAGTAAGTACATCATAAAAACACCGATCAATGTTTCGAAATGTGGTCCAAATATTAAAAAAGGAAATGAAATATCAAAACATTAAGGTTACGCAATTTTTCTTAAGGTCAAACCGTGGAGTGGGAGTCCAGTGATGAAGGAACACCTCAAATTTTAAGCCAAAAATTATTGGGACCTATTCCAATATTTCAACGGAAGATTTCCTGACCTTGAACCAAACTGAGATGGCCCATCTGCCTCGAAGAAAAGTCGTGGAACTGCGAGCGTAATAAATGAGAAAGTAGCAGCCGTTTCAATCTCTAGGACAGGATTTAAATTCTTTAGTTCTTAACAGAACTTCGATTCACAATTACCGTGAATGTAAAGCACAGAATATTAAAAAGGTGTTTAAAGATGCAGAGTTGAAGGCCACAGTTTTACATTGGGATGGAAAATTGCTGCAGAATTTGGTGAAGAGAGAAATATTGGATAGGTTACCAGTAGTTATCACCGATGGGAGTAGCCCAAGTGGATGCTATCCACGAAGTTCTAGAAGACTTAGGGCTATGCGACAGGATAAAGGCCCTTTGCTGTGATACCACCGCAAGTAATCTTGGCCAATGGAAGAGTGCAGCTGTTTTGATGGAGAAGAGGTTAGAAAAGGAACTTGTCGCCATCATGTTTTTGAGTTGGTCTTAAGATTTGTATTCGAGTGCAAAATGCCGTCAACAAGCGGTCCCAGCGTGCCTTTGTTTAAAAGGTTTAAGGAGGCCTGGTCACATTTAAACTGTGGTGTTTAGGGTGTATTACTCTAAACACCGGTTTGGAATCAGAGAAAAGGTTGCGTTCGATTAGAATTCAGCAGCGTTTATTATTGTACATAGCGTAGCCGAGCTATACTAATTCTAATGATGAATGGAAACGTTGTTGTCAGCATGTAGTAATCGGCGTACTACGTGCTATGCGATGTTACCTGATATTCCGGTGTTGTGTGTCGTGCGGAAGACGGTGGCTCGGAATGAATTTCACCGTATTGATGGCGAACTGGACTGTGTGTTGAACTGACGAATTCGTGAACCGAACTGAACTGGTGAGACAAACTGTTGAACCGTACTTCTTTGGCGAACTAAATTGTGTTGTTGTACCTACTTCGTTTTATACATGCGAAGTAGGTTAGTGTGCTTAATAAGCAAGGTCGTTACGAAAGCTGAGTTTGCATTTGCTTACTTGCAATTGTTTGTTATTGTTTCCGCGTTTACTACATACGTAATACGCGGATGTAGAATTGGTTAGAATGGGGTTGCGATGTCAACCCCACAGGGGTCCCTCCTTAGTGGATGAGTCCACGATAAAACGTGTCGGGGGTTTGTATGCCAGGGTATGCGATCGGGGATTGTGCGGGCGTTGAGTGGCCTGTAATCTCCGCAAGGCCTCCAGTCATGGCCGTTTTTAGGTGCCATATGCAACGGTAATGCCCAGCTGCTTTCTGACGGGCGAGCGATGCCCATTTCGACCATGAATTGGAATTCGTGTTTGGCGATTCTTAGTTTGTCGGATGCGAGGCGGCGTGGTATGCATGCTATGGGTGGTCCTGGAGTGGTTTTAATGTAGTGTTTCGTCGCGTATTTGGTCCGTGCGACCCCAATGATGGGTTTTGTCACATCTGCAATCACGAAACGCCAGGCAAAGGATCTTCGTAAACCCAAGTTTAGACTGAGAGTGATGAATCCGTACATCGCGATGGTCGATCCATTTGCTGCCGTCAGTTCGTAAGATGTCTTGCGCCGTGGCCCGTTAACTAGTTTGACGGGGAATACTGAAATATCCGCGCCGGTGTCAACTAAGAATCTTTGACGTGTGTTTCGCTCGTGTATGAATAGGCGGCGTGGGGTTATGTGAAGGCTGTCGTTGGCCGCGTTTATCGACTGCCCTGCTCGTTTTCCGGCAAGAAATCACATGGTTTGCTGCATTTCTTTGCCCGGTTTTCAAAGACCTAGTGATACCAGCAAGTGGCTGTGTTTTTTGGGTTATATTTGTTCCGGCGGTTATCTCTTGAGCTTGATCGGTTCCGGAAAGGTGGCCGCGATTGTCGGAAGGAGGGGCGTCTGTTGCGGCGATGTCCGGCGTTCGCGTGGGGAATTCGTGTCGCATGTGTGGACGTTTCTGCATGCGAGCGTTTCGTTAACGGCTTCGGCAAGTATTGCCACGTCGTCGAGTTTGTCGTGTGCTTGCGTTGCCAGGATCGCCTGCATGATTGTTGGCAATCGGCAAAGAAGTCGTCGGGGATGGTGGTTCCACCCAGGTTCTTGAGGTGCCTTAAGAATTGCGACGGTTTGCGGTCGCCGAGTTCTTCGCCTTCGAGTAGCTGTTGTATTTTTTGTGTCTGAGATACGCTCACGCGGTTGATCAGCTGGCGATCACGTAATTGTATTTGGTTTCATCTGCGGTGATTCCGGCTAAGGCGAATTGTCCTTCGATCTGTAGAAACCACATGAGCGGGTCCTCCAGCCAAAATGGTTGGATGCGTACGCTTACGCGTTCGACGGCGGCGGGCGTCGTGGAGGCTGTGGTGTCGATGGCTGTCGCAGTGTGCGTGGAGAGCGTCTTTCCGTTCACCTTCGTTGTGTAGGTATAAAAAAAAATTTGCAATTATACCTGATGTTGTTGCCGTGTTGCTCCTCTTTGAATTTTTGTCCTTCTCTGATTTAATCACGTCGAGGTCACCACTGTGGTGTTTAGGGTGTATTACTCTAAACACCCGTTTGGAATCAGAGAAAGGGTTGCGTTCGATTAGAATTCAGCAGCGTTTATTATTGTATATAGCGTAGTCGAGGTATACTAATTCTAATGATGAATGGAAACGTTGTTGTCAGCATGTAGTAATCGGCGTACTACGTACTATGCGATGTCATCTGATATTCCGGTGTTGTGTGTCGTGCGGAAGACGGTGGTCCGGAATGAATTTCACCGTATTGTGTGTGTTGAACTGACGAATTCGTGAACTGAACTGAACCGGTGAAACGAACTGTTGAACCGTACTTCTTTGCCGAACTGAATTGTGTTGTTGTATCTACTTCGTTTTATACATGCGAAGTAGGTTAGTGTGCTTAATAAGCAAGGCCGTTACGAAAACTGAGTTTGCATTTGCTTACTTGCAATTGTTTGTTATCGTTTCGCGTTTACTACATACGCAATACGCGGATGTAGAATTGGTTAGAATGGGGTTGCGATGTCAACCCCACAAAACCTAACCGCATTTACCATTGGTCTTGAGAATGAAAAGGTGCGAAAAGTCAACATCGTGCAGACGACATTAATTCTTTCATCAAGGAGACAATCGTACGCGCTCAGGACCGTAAAGATTATAGAGAACTTCTAGAACTGAGTCAAGTATTTCTGGGGTTCGTTCCAGCCCGTGGCATTAAATTGCGTCACCCTGGAGCTGATCACCACCCTCGTTGGATGAGCAAAGCGATTTATTCTTTGAAAATATATTTATTTAGAGAGCAATACAAACTAACTTCCAAAGACGAAACGGTACTGGCTGATGTATGCATCTTCATTTTGGAGATATACTTGGAAGTATGGTTCACTGTTCCTTTAGCCGTGAAAGCTCCCTATCATGATTTAGAATTTGTGAAGAAGCTCCATGAGTTTGCATCGATTGATCGCGTAATTTCTCAGGTGACACTGAAAAAATTTTCATGTCACTTATGGTACTTGAGCCTAGAAGCAGCAGCTATGGCATTTTTTGATGACACACTATCAGATGAGATAAAAAGGAGGATGGTTTTGGAGTTGATGACATCGACGAGAGTTGCCCCAAACGCTTTCTGAGTAATCCAAAAGACATTCGCGCAATATTAACGAAAGAGATGGATCACTACATAACACCGCAATCTTTGCGATTTTCCGAACGATTTAAAATTAGGACAAATTTTCTTGATGTTGACCCGTCACGGTGGAATCAAGATGAGAATTTTCAACACGGTCTGAATATAGTAAGAAAATTAAAAGTCGTTAATGATTGCGTGGAGAGAGCATACAATATTGTATTCATATTAATCTTCAGACGACATTGAAGTAAATAATAAAGAAAATGCAAACAAAGCATTTTCAACTCTCTTGAGACCAGAATATACAGAGCAATTCTGCAGTCCAACAGATCTCAATTTTTTTTATATATACTGACTTCCAAGAAGTTGTTGAACGATGTTAATGAAATTTTCAGGAAACGTCTATTTTCATTAAACAAAGTGATGATTAAAATTTAAAAACAAAAACCCAAAGGCTTAAAAAGTTTTTTCAATAATGAGTTGGCTTGGCATGCTATCAATCAAGTGATCTATAGCTGCTTGTGGTATATCATCCCAAGCTTCTTGAATCCGTTGCTGAAGATCGTGTAAATTATTTGGAGAGTACGGTAAATTACCCAGTCACCTACCAATCAAATCCCATACATGTTCAATTGGCGACAAATCAGGCGACCGAACGTGCCATGGGAGGACGGCAATGTTAGATTCTTCTAAAAACCGTGTTGTAGCACTTGCCGTATGAGGGCGCGCATTATCTTGCTGGAAAATGGGATTTTGCAGCCCCTGAAGATATGGAAGGCCAACTGGTTGTAGCACATTAGCAATGTAACCAGTTGCGTTAAGGTTGCCGTCAATAAAGACCAAAGGTGATCTGCTACCATAACATATTGCACCCCATATCATAACTCCTTGAGTGAGGGCTGTGTTGCGTTCCACAAAAAATGTTGGATTTTTAATCAGGACTCGTCACTAAACACAATTTGATGCCATTCTTGCACCCAATTGACCCTTTCGTTGCTCCACTCTAGTCTGCGTAGACGGTGAAGTGGTGTAAGAGGAAGACATAAAAATGGACGATATGAACGCAACCCATAAGATCTTATCCGACGATGAACAGATGACATTAACATCTTAAGTCCTGTACCTCTCATCCAATCATTTGCAATTGATCGAGTTGTTGAAAATCTATCTCTTGTGGCCAAAACTCTTAACCGACGCTCTTCGCGATCTGTAGTCCTTCGAGGACGTCCAGATCCACGCCGACGATGTTAAACCCCTTCCTCGGACCATTTGGACCAACATCTCAATATTAATTAAATCATTGTTGCTTAGTGATAAGTTTTGAGTTTTTGTTGTTGATGTTTCAAGTGTCAAAAATAATCAATATATAAAAACAATTATTTGTATATTATTTATTAAACCCAAATACAATTGAGGTGAGACGCTACACAGTTACAAATTTTGCCATGGGCTCCAAGGTCATCGATCGAACACGTGTGGCACATAATGGGTCTTCAATGGTTGAACCTGTGACAGAAGAATAAATGTCTGCAGTTCGATTTTTCTCGAAAGTTTTATCGATTCATCATTATCTTATCAAGATGGTGCATTTCATATGAAAGTTATAGTGTCCAAGAACAAGTATTTGAATTTTTGTTGACATAAGAAAAATTTCAAACATGACGAATAATGGAAATTTTGAGTATTTTTTTAGTTCAATGCCAAAAGTTTGATAAACCATTACGGTGTGATCAAATCAGGACCGTTCCGAGTAAAAGACGAATGTTGTCCAACTGCTATATAACAGAGAA
The DNA here is from genome assembly GCA_030710515.1 of Abscondita cerata. Classification (NCBI taxonomy): domain Eukaryota; kingdom Metazoa; phylum Arthropoda; class Insecta; order Coleoptera; family Lampyridae; genus Abscondita; species Abscondita cerata. Next base: position 19,484 of record JALBCR010002118.1, read on the forward strand.
CGTTATCACCCCCACCCCCCCTCCGCCCGCCGGATAAATTTGTTACATTACAAACTAGTAAATTGACACAATTTCACATTTAGAGAAAAGAAATTGCTCAATATCACGACTTAGTAGATCAACCGTTCAGGACGCGATATCATAGGATGCAATCGATCTATGTAATCGCCGTTCTTTTTTTCTTACTTCATCTACCGAGCCAAAAAAAGCGGACACTCAGAATGTTGATAAACAACTATCGCAGTCGAAGCAAAAGTATCGATAATGAGGCGTACAGAAGTCAAATCGCAAAACCGACCAAAACTGGTTGAGGGAAAAAAAACAATAACAAACATCTGATTAGTCCTGGAAGGAAAATTGCGAAAACTACGTCCTTTCGATGTGATGTCTTGAACTAGACGTCGACTAACGCAAAAGGACGACCGATATAATGTAAAACTTATAAATAACCAAAGAAAAATCCAACAAAACTATAAATAAACGATAATTTGTATTGGTATCAAAGTACATCAATTGCAGAATTGACAGCATACAATAATAAGATTTCTCCATTTCGGAAAAAAAAAGAATGTTTCAATTATCTATTTTTCTGTACGTCCTCAAAATCAATGAAACAACACTGATTAAGACAAGGACATGCTAATAAATGATTATTAATGTTGTGTATGTTCAGTGGGGGACGGTTAGTAACAGGACGGTCAGGTTCGGACTTTCATTTTATATGACCGGTTTCTTTCCACTAAACCCAAACTAAGCGAATTTTAACGGGTTTTGAAAATCGAACGCGGCAGTGGAACCCTATCGGTCCGACCTGAACGACTTTCGTTTCAAAAAAAAACACGCGTTCGAAAAGAATTTTATAAACAAAATGCGACCCTGCGTTTTACAAAACGATATCTTATTAACATAAACCATCAATAACATTTATTTTTAATAAGAAAAGTTCTAATACACTTAAGGCAGAGTTACGTCGGTTGTGGCATGGAGTGAACGGGTCCGAAGAAATTCGAAAAAAAATTTGTGGTGGTGTACGTGCGGTGTGCAAACACAACCATTATCGATACTCTGTTGTACACATTGAGTAATTTCGTTTCGCGCTTGGTGATAAGTAAAAAGAATTTGTCATCCATCGAAGAATGATTTTCTGTTGATTTCGATTAACGCATATCCTGTTAAGATGCTAGAAAAGTTCAACGTGGAATTTAGGAAGCCAAGAAGAGACATCAACTGCAACAACAAGGGAAAAGGAAAAACGATCGGTGAGTGAGTTTTTTTTGCAATGTCCCGACATAAAAAAATTCGGTTGTTCCAGAAATACGGAAGGAAGAAGTGATGGCGATTAGGAACAGATTTCCAACAAAAATACCGGTAGGTGTTAGGCGCGGCGCCCAACATTTAAGTGCTCATTGTTTTTTCCAGATAATAGTCCAGAGATTTACCAAAGAGAACAACTTGCCACTTTTGGACAAGTCCAAGTTTTTAGTACCGCAAGAAATAACGATGTCCCAGTTCCTCACTATAATAAGGTCAGTTTCTGCTAATACTAATCAAAAAGTCGATAAGAACACAACAAAAATGTTTCCAGAAACCGCATGCATATTACATCTTCTCAAGCATTGTATCTGCTCGTTAACAACAGATCGTTGGTCAGTCTGTCGTTGACACTTGCCGAGGTGTACACCGAGCACGCCTGTTCCGACGGTTTCCTATATATAACGTACGCGTCTCAAGAAGTCTTCGGAAGTGATTAATTTATGTATTAAAACTCGTTTATGAGTGTCGGGTTAACTTGCTGCATGTAGAAATGACACGAGATCCTAGTTTGTGCATTTTCTGTAAAAAGAAAACTCGTCGTTTGTATGTGCGCCATTTTTTTTATATTATATTACTGTGTAATTTGAATGTAGACTGAGTTTTTTATGTGTAGACTTACTTTTATACTGTCTTAGATTGCGGAACTGTCATTCTAGTACCTCCATGTTTATACTTAAACATTTTTTACAAGACTGCAATGTACTATATAGGTACTTTTATTAGAGTCTAAGGCAATGATTTTTTATCGTACTGTCGCAATAAATGTCAAAAAAAAAATGTTTTTTATTCGTCACTTATAAATAACGGATCAGCAATTAAAAAAAAAATTCTAAAATTAGACGTAACATTAACGTATTATTTACGTCAAATTATAATCAATATCAGAAACTCACCTAATTACTGAAAAGTTTTACTAAACAATACAAATACTAAAATATTGACGTAAAACTAACTCATTTTTAACGTCATTGATATGGAATTTGGAAAAAAGAACTAACTAGACGTCGAAAGAAACACTCAACTCAAAGAAGTTTTTAAACAAACTTAAAAATCAAAACTAATGAAACTTTTAACACTCATTATCAAAAACGTACGTCAATTACGAAAACGCTTCAGTCAGCTACACAAATCAAAATATTAATGACGTAAAAGTAACGTATTTTTATGTCAGATTTTTATTGGACTTTTATGTGATTATAACTTTCATAGTGAGAAATAAAAGAAAACAAATATAATGATTATACCAACAAAACTTAAATTTTTGTAGTAAAGAAAAAATTGGACGTTTATTATTTACGTCACATTTTAATGAACTTAAATCGATAAACTCAATAAACATAAAAATATAACTTTTATAGTGAGACAACAAAGAACACAACAAAATAATAACCCCCGCCAAAATACAAAAACACCAAACTCGAATGAATTTTTAACACGAATAAAAAATATTAGACGTAAAATTAACGTATTTATTACGTGTAATCATATTTTAATTATTTAATATTCGTATTATTTTTATGTATTTTTAAACATCAATAGAATATAAGTTTAATAGTGAGACAACAAAGGAAATAACAACATAATAATTACCCCAAAACAAAATACAAACAAACGAAAATGATATAATTCTTTGACCAATAACGTAATATTGGATGTAAAACTAACGTATTTATTACGTGTAATCATTTTTAATTATTTAATATTAGTATTATTTTGATGTAACCCTTCTTAACGAAAAATACAGAAAAATATCAATTAATATAAAAATTTAACTTTCATGACGCGACAACAAAATAATAACAACCCCACACACACACAAAATGCAAAAAACAAAACTCGTATAATTTTTTAAACAATAAAACAATATTGGACGTACAACTAAAGTATTTCTTACGTGTAATATTTTAATTATTTAATATTAGCATCATTTTTACGTAACCCTTCTTAACAAAAAATACAAAAAAAAATTAATAAATATAAAATTATAACTTTCATGGTGAGACAACTGAATTATAACTACCCCCCACCAAAATGCAAAAAACGAAACTGGTATTATTTATTAACTAATAAAAGAATATTCGACGTAAAACTAACGTATTTATTATGTGTAATCATATTTTAATTATTTAATTATAGTACTATTTTTATGTAACCCTTCTTAACGAAAATACAAGAAAACATCAATAAGAATAAAAATTTAACTTTGACGAAACAACAAAATAATAACTATCCCCCAACAAAAGACAAAAAAACGAAACTTGTATAATTTTTTAACCAATAAAACAATAGACGTAAAACTTACGTATTTATTACGTGTAATTTTAATTATTTAATATTAGCATCATTTTTACGTAACCCTTCTTAATAAAAAATACAAGAAAAAATTAATAAATATAAAAATATAACTTTCATAGTGAGACAACTGAATTATAACTACCCCCCACCAAAATACAAAAACGAAACTCGTATTATTTTTTAACCAACAAAAGAATATTGGACGTAAAAGTAACGTACTTATTACGTGTAATCATATTTTAATTATTTAATATTAGTATTATTTTTATGTAATCCTTCTTAGCGAAAATATAAGAAAAAATCAATAAGCATAAAAATTTAACTTTCATGGTGAGAAACTGAATTATAACTACCCCCCCACCAAAATGCACAAAAACAAAACTCGTATAATTTTTTTTAACCAATAAAAGAATATTAGACGTAAAACTAACGTATTTATTACGTGTAATCATATTTTAATTATTTAATATTAGTGGTATTTTTATGTAACCCTTCTTAATAAAAAATACAAGAAAAAATCAATAAACATAAAATTTAACTTTCATGACGAGACAACAAAATAATAACTACCCCCAACAAACTGCAAAAAAACGAAACGCGTATAATATTTTTCAGCAATAAAACAATATTGAACGTAAAACTAACGTATTTATTACGTGTATTATTTTAATTATTTAATCTTAGGATCATTTTTAGGTAACTCTTCTTCACAGAAAATAGAAGAAAAAATTAATAAACATAAAAATATAACTTTCATGGTGAGACAACTGAATTATAACTACCCCCCACCAAAATGCACAAAAACAAAACTCGTATAATTTTTTTAACCAATAAAAGAATATTAGACGTAAAACTAACGTATTTATTACGTGTAATCATATTTTAATTATTTAATATTAGTGGTATTTTTATGTAACCCTTCTTAATAATAAATACAAGAAAAATCAATAAACATAAAAATTTAACTTTCATGACGAGACAACAAAATAATAACTACCCCAACAAACTGCAAAAAAACGAAACTCGTATAATATTTTTCAGCAATAAAACAATATTGAACGTAAAACTAACGTATTTATTACGTGTATTATTTTAATTATTTAATCTTAGGATCATTTTTAGGTAACTCTTCTTAACAAAAATAGAAGAAAAATGAATAAACATAAAAATATAACTTTTATAGTGAGCAACTGAATTATAACTACCCCCACCAAAATAGAAAAAACGAAACTCGTATTATTTTTTAACCAATAAAAGAATAGTGGACGTGAAACTAACGTATTTATTACGTGTAATCATATTTTAATTATTTTATATTAGTACTATTTTTATGTAACCCTTCTTAACGAAAAATACAAAAAAAATCAATAAATATAAAAATATAACTTTCATGGTGCAACAACTGAATTAAAACTACCCCCCACTAAAATGCAAAAAACGAAACTTGTATATTTTGTAACCAATAAAAGAATATTGGACGTAAAACTAACGTATTTATTACGTGTAATCATATTTTAATTATTAAATATTAGTATTATTTTTATGTAGCCCTTCTTAACAAAAATACAAGAAAAAATCAATAAGAATAAAAATTTAACTTTGACGAGACAACAAAATAATAACTATCCCCCAACAAAAGACAAAAAAACGAAATAAAATAATTTTTAACCAATAAAACAATAGACGTAAAACTTACGTATTTATTACGTGTAATTTTAATTATTTAATATTAGCATCATTTTTTACGTAACCCTTCTTAATAAAAAATACAAGAAAAATTAATAAATATAAAAATATAACTTTCATAGTGAGACAACTGAATTATAACTACCCCACCAAAATACAAAAAAACGAAACTTAGTATTATTTTTATGTAACCCTTCTTAGCGAAAAATACAAGAAAAAATCAATAAACATAAAAATTTATCTTTCATGGCGAGACCACAAAATAATAACTAACCCCAACAAAATTAAAAAAAAAAAACGAAACTCGTATAATTTTTTAACCAATAAAATAATAGTAGACGTAAAACTAACGTATTTGTTACGTGTAATATTTTAATTATTTAATATTAGCATCATTTTTACGTAACCCTTCTTAACAAAAATACAAGAAAAAATTGATAAATATAAAATTATAACTTTCATGGTGAGACAACTGAATTATAACTACCCCCAAAATGCAAAACAGAAACTATTTTTTAACCAATAAAAGAATATTGGACGTAAAACTATTATTACGTGTAATCAGATTTGAATTATTTAATATTAGCATTATTTTTATGTAGAAAAAAGAAATAAATATTAAAATATAACTTTCATGGTGAGACAAACAAAGCAAACAACAAAATAATACCCCCAACAAAACACAAAAAAAACAAGAGTCGTATAATTTTTTAACCAATAAAAGAATAATAGACGTAAAACTAACGAATTTATTACGTGTAATCATATCTTAATTAATTAAATATAATAGTATTATTTTTATGTAACCCTTTATGACATAAAATACACGAAAATTTCAATAAAAATAAATTTCATCGTGAGAGAACAATTATCCCTATAAGATACATTAAAAAAAGACACTCGCATAATTTTTTAACCAATAGAAGAATATTAGACGTAAAACTAACGTATTTTTACGTCACATCAGATTTGTGATTCCTCTTAACAATAAAAACAAAATTAAAATGAAGAAAAAATAATAACGCAATGAGTAAAAATATCAATTTCATGGAAAGAACTTTTCAAAGGAAGAAACCAATAATAATAATAATAATAATAACAACAGGAACAAATGCACAAAAAAAGGGAGACTACACTAATTTTTCTAAATCTAAATCTAAACCAAATCTCCCAAATAAATTCTTAAAAAAAATACAATTAAGATTAAAAAAATTTATAAAACACGACTCACTTTAGCAACGGTATAGTGGACGTAACATTAACGTATTATTTAAGTCAGATTTTAATGGCCTTAAGTCGATAACTAAGAATTGATTCTCCAGCCAATGAGAGAAATTCTTTAAACGTTACAGTCACCAACATCAATACAAAATATTTGACGTAAAACTAACGTATTATTTACGTCAGATTTGTTGTTAATTTATTATAAGTATTATTTTAATGTGATTTTTCTTAATAATAAATAAAAATAAAACAATAAAAATGTTCTAAACGTTATACTCTGTAACACCAATATTGGACGTAAAACTAACGTATTTTTTAAGTTTGATGGTGACCCCGACATGATTTATGATTTGATGATAAAGCTACAACTTTGAAAGCTTATATCTCAAAATGTTTATAAGTGCTATTGCCACACGTACTCAACTACTAAGGAAAACTGTACCAAAGTTTTGAAACAAGTGCATTACAAACCTAAAATTTGAATTATGAAATGTTTCAACGGTTGTAAAGAAAACAACCGTCGCACTATTATTTATGAGTGAGCCTAAATCGGTTACTTTTTAATAAAGAAAATTAAAATTATTGAAATTTTAAACGCTTAATTTAGTAACAGTATTAATAAAATATTAGACGTAAGACTGACGAATTACTTACGTGCGATTTTAATGGGCTTAAATCGAAAACCACAAATTATTTTTTAAGGAACTAAAACCAATTACAGAAATTTTTTAAATGATACACTCAACAATGAGAATACGACGTAAAAATATCGTATTTGTTACCTCAGATCAGATTTTTAGTATACTTCAATATTAAATAAAAGAAAAACAAAAATAATCGAAATTTTTAGACACTAATTTAGTAACTGTAGAAGACACAAATAATTTTTAAAACTAGACGTCGAACCGGAAATATTTTATTACTAGACCAATGTTTTTTGAACATTGGACGTAAAACCAACGTATTATTTACGTCACATCAATGGACTTAAATCGATGACTAATTTAGTTTTTAATCAATACTTATCGAAAAATTACGTTCATCAGTAAAATTTTTAATACGTACTCAGCAAATCGAACAAAAACGTAAAGCTGACGTATTTTTTACGTCAGTTAAAATTTGATGTGTAGACTCACCACAGAAGTGAAAAAGTGAAAGTACATAAAACCTCCAAACCTATTAAAAAGCGTGCCTCAAGGTTCCAGCTTGGGACCGGTTGTGTTCGTGCTATAAATCAACGATTCCAGGAGGTCGTTGTTTTACCACTCTAGCTATGGTGAAGAAATCGTCAACAATATGCAAATTAAATAACAACATTGTAGCACCGCTATCCCTGTACCCATTGTGTTCATTGTCTTCAGCTTAAATTGAACACGCTTGGATTATTTGTTCGTGTGTGAAAAGCTGTTTCATAATAATTACTCCAAAATCAGTAATTTTAGTAAACAAAGTAAACCATAAAAATTTTTAATGTAATAATAATAATAAAATTTAAAGTTTTATCCTCCTCAATTATGTATAAGTGAGCCCTACAGACCTAAAACTTGGTGGAAGATAGATTTTTTAACACCAAAACAGGAAGCAGTTTTTGATAAAATTTTCGGTGACCTCGAGGAGGTCATCAAAACGTGATCAAATTTTATTGGAAAAACATAATCTCATGGTTGTAATTGTGCAATTACACTTATAATTGATTAGAAGAACTCATTAAGAAGGAGAATATAGAACAAACTAAATCATCGATTTATTGGAATCGACATTTCTATCAGAAGCAAATGATTTTTAAATTCATCTACTTAAAACACATGATTCGCTGAAACATCGGACAAGACCGAGATCTTAAAACACAATACAAACTGCTAAACAAGCTACGCGACCACTAATCGTATCATGGAAGTCACCGTCTGAACACAATGGTTCACAGGACTTAATCAGCATCTCGTACAAGAGCACAAACACATCCAATTCGGAACTGGAAACCCGGAAGCATCGATCCAAAATCACATCCATCATCATTGAAATAAATTGTGTGCCACAAACTAATTGTAACAAACTCTAGTGAATATAAAACAACGCAAACATTAAAAAAAGAATAAAAACATTACTTACAAAGTTGAGGTTAGGTTTCGCAATTTTCCCAAAACTTTGATTTTAACACTTTCGGTGCACATTTTCGAAAACACTAAAAGCTTAATCGCCAAATATAATTCACCATCGTAACTAGAATATCGAGTTTATTGCACAAAAACCTAATTAATGTTATTACAGTTCAAGGACGTAAGGACTAGATTTTCGTTGCAGATGTACATACAGGGTAAGTCTTAATTAACTTTCATTTATGTTTCAGTTTAAGAAAAAGAGAAAAACGAACCCACGACGCAAAAGTAGAAATAATCGAGTTTATTACATAGTTTGATTGTAAAAGATTAGAAAAACCAAAAGATTAGCGTTATGTGATGCTGGTTAAAAGTTCGGGTACTACGGCCCAAATAACGTTATTTCAATAAACCAAAAAAAATTTTCCAAACCTACTTCGATTTAATTGTTAAAGCAATACAATTGTTGGTCTCTACATTTTATTATTTACTATAATAATTTCCTGTATAGAGACGCCTCAACAATTTTGAAATAGGCTTTATTGTTTCATACAACACAAAAAGATTTGAATGAATATTTGTTCGAAGGACTAAACAGTTTGAAGCTTTAGACCAGAGGTTCCCATACGTTTTTTTCTCATAGACCACTTTAAACATTTTGCTGGATCTGGTGGACCCCCTGCAGCTATTACATTTACTAACTTACTTCCAAAACCCGAAAAAGTATATGTCTATGTAAATCTGTGTTGTGGCTATTTTTCAATCAACTATGAGTTGAAAGTTTTCGAAAAAAGGTGAGAATTTATATTGCTTTGATTATGCTGTGAGTATTGTCATTCAAGCTAAGTTTCAAAGCCAGTCTAAAAGCGTCTTCATCCAACAGTTGGATTCCTACTTTACTTTTTGTATTCTAAGATTGACTCACAGTACAAGAAACCAATAATCTCCCACTTCGGAGTGGTAAAAAGTAAAAATAAATATTTTCTTGTTTTGTAGCTATTTATTCAAACACAAAAATTACTACACTTTTAATTATGTTGTTATAACAGTCTTAGTAGAATCAAAATTTAACATCAAAACTAATAATGATTATTATTTTAAAAACAGTCGCAATATAATCAAAACTTTGATTATATTGCGACTGTTTAAAATAATAATCATTATTAGTTTGATGTTAACTTTATCTCAGATTACCATTGTAATCTGAGATAAAAGTTATAATTTTAATGGGAGGGATGTACTTGGTGAATTGACAGCAAATTATCAATATTTGGCTTGAGTTTAGTTAAGTATAACCGTAAATCTCCTCGCTCTGTAATATTTAATCTGCTCCGTTTTTGTCAACAAGTTTGTTACGGCACTAAAACTGCGTTCGACAAGATATGACGAAGGAAACGCTATGAGAAATTTTTGCACAATTCCCCACAGTCCTGGATATTTTTCAGGTATTTGTGCCTGCAGCCAAAATGATTGATACCCTCTTTTGAATGCTACTTTGAGCTCCTCATTAGTGCTAAGCTCGAGTAGCTCTTCTTGCAGTACCACATTTTCCACTTCAGTTTCATCATATGGATTTATTATCCATGGTGGTATATCCATCGACAGAATGTCTTCAAATCTGATTTTAAAATCATCATACAGGGCAATCAAATGTTGAACATACGTCTGAATATCTTCGTCGAGGCATTCTACCTGCGATAAATTTGGAAACTGGGAAAATTCACGTCGACCAATATTTTGCTTCATAAGTTTCAGTTTACCAAGAAAAGCTGAAATTTCACTCTTTGTTTTTATCAAATTGAGGCTGTCCCCTTGTAACTGTAGGTTGAGGTCATTGAATTTTTGAACAAATCTGTCAAATACGCAATGTCTGCTTTGAAATTCATGAGGTTTTCTTTTAAAACAGGATCTTTAGTGTTCAGAAACTCTAAAACAGAGTCGAAAAGCAAATAGAATCTTGATAGACATGCACCTTTCGACAACCAGCGTACTTCGGTATGTAGCAGCAATCGTTGGAAGTCCTCATCATTTTCTTCGCACAACTGTGCAAATAAGCGCGTATTTAATGCATTGCTTCTTATTTTGTTAACTGCATTAATCACAAATTGAAGCGCTTGGTGCAATCTATCACTCAATTTTTCGCTACTAGATGTTGTCGGTGGATGACACAGTGAATTGCAATTACCTCTGGTATAATCCTTTTAAGATGACTTATAAACCCACGATATCGCCCGACCATGGCAGGAGCTCCATCTGTTGCCACCGAAATAATGTTTGTGAATGCAATTGATTTTTCCGTAAAAATCATTCAGAACATTAAAAATTGATTCACCTTTAGTGTCAGTCTTCAAAGTTTTCGCGAATAGTAACTCTTCAAACATTTGTTCGCCTTTGATAAATCGAACATATGCCAATAATAATGCTTCATTGCCAGGTAAAGTTGACTCGTCCAGTTGAATAGAAAAATGAGTTGTTTGCAGATAATTACACAAGAAACTTTCAACATCAGAGCTCATTTCATCAATACGTCTTTGTACAGTGTTGTTACTCAAAGGAATTCTTTTAAGTATGTCAAATGAAGATTTGTGCAGGACAGTTTTAAGACCTCTTCAACAGCAGGCAAAATTAACTCCTCTCCAATGGTATGCGGTTTCCCAGATTTTGCTATAAGTAATGAGATATTGTAAGATGCCCGCAAGCCATCGTCGTTGCTTTCAGACGTTGAAGCGAACATACTATGCACGGTGGGTCTCTTTTCATACTTTTCCTTCAATGTTTGGAAATATTTCAAATCCTTACCTATTTTGTCAGGATGACACCTTCTTAGATGATCTTCCAGCTTCGATGGTTTCATAGAGTCATTGCTCAAGACTTTGTTGCATAAAAGACACATGGGCAATCGCTTGTCTGTATTTGATGGAAGAAAACCAAATTTCAAATATTCAACACTGTACTGTCGACACTTCTTCTTAGATTCAGCCATGTTTCGTATCAATTACTTACCTGTAAATATGAAAAAATGTTTGTTAAGTAATCTTAAAATGATTTAACAAACATAATAGAAGTGGCTTTTAAGATACAAGTTGCTAACAAATAGATAGGTAGGTACTTACTTTTCCAACACTGGCAAACAATAATATCAATTCACTTTAATTTTCAAAAGTCTGAAAACTACTTCCGTCACTGGTGAACACTTATATAGGTACACTTTCTTTTTGAAATTCCGGAAACAACTGAGTAATGTTTATCATTCGCATTCGTATTTATATTAAAGAAAAATCCAACAAGTTCATGCAAGTTCAGACACGACTTTAACTAGGCGGGCGGGCGGCGCGGCATCGGCGAGTCTTGACACGCTCTTTCTGAATATGGAATATGCAAGTTCTTACAAAAACAATTGCTGAGCTTCTTATAATATTGTCTTCCTATATTCATAGGAGAAGTCAAGCTTCTTATAATATTGTCTGCCTATATATATTATTGTCTCCCTTATTCATAGGAGAAGTCAAGTCGGGTCACCTAATACATTTTTATAGACCCCCGTTAACGAGTTGTGGACCCCCATTTTTTTCCACGCAAGCGTAGACCCTATCGGGCTCCCGTGGACCCCTGGGGTCCACCTGGACCACTTTGGGAATCTGAGCTTTAGACGTACGGCTTTCGCAGCAAACACAGTGCCGTCGAGATGACATAATTTTTCGGTAAAAATAGGCCGTTGACGTCGTACCACCAATGTGGGTCCGTCGTTTATACATCTTATAGAAGACGTTTCGTCTCAGACGTGGTTTTTAATGTCGTAATTCGACGTCTCTTTTATCACACTTACGACGAAATTATGTGTTTTATTGGACAGTGTAGGACAAACTGATTAAAGAATTAGTATTTTGCTGGCTTTGAGTGAAATGGAGTAGCTGAAAACTTAAATGTGAAGCGAAATACGGCAACATCGTTTTGAAGTGGTAAGTTTAGCAAACGCGTGATGTAAAAATATAACCTCGCTTATTGATAGAAGCCCGCGTTTTTTAGTGCAAAACCAAAAAGCGCGGTGTTTAAGATTTCGAAACCAGAGTGGCTGTAGTTAATAATAAATGGGCTGTGACATTTTCACTAGTTTTGGACGTCATTTTACGGTCACCGCTGACGTCAATTTTGTCGCATTTGCATCAAAATATCACGTCATTTTGACGGCACCCTGTTTGCTGGGTTTACGATCAAGATTCCAGTTTCCGGTTTGATTCACTGGGAAACTAACAAAGAATATGGACGAAAAATAAAGAAAAAATTTAAGTACTATAAAAATTAATATAAAATAAGCATATATAGTTAAAATTACTTAACCTAACCTTATTCACTGATTGAATTGAATAAATAAATCAAGTAGTCGCATTCACTGGATTCAGTAAAAAGAATCATCACTAATAATAAATTCAACAAATTTGTTTTATTAATTCATAGCCACGGTTTAGTTTTAAAAAAATTCTTAGTTTCAGAGATGAGTTGTCACTATATCCAGAAGGTTATTCAAATCTTGGCTTTGGTTTTTGAATTTATAAACAAAAATATACAAAATAAATTTTTTATCACACTACACGTCACTATCACTATAGTTCTATGGTCAAATTATAAATACTGAATCACTGGATTTAGTGATTAGGTTCTATGGACTAACAATAAACTTAAATGTGCATCATTTCATTATTTTCAACACTATATTTAAGTTTAAAAAATTATATCCAGTGATACTATAATCTTTAAAACATGGCATAGCCGAAAAAGTTGTTAAATGGTCTTATTAGAGTATAGATGTAATCACTGGATTGTATGAATAGAACGAATTTAAAATCATTTAATAAATTATTTAGTTGTTATAATCACTATATCCAATGCCAAAAATTAGGTTTTCAAATTTATAAACCTTGGCTAATACCATTAAGATTCGGCGGTTAAAAATTTGCATATGTTTAAGTGTTTAAAAAATTCGTCAAAGGTGGCGGTGAGTATTCGATTCAGTGATTAGGATTTAGTGATAGGTTCTAAGAAGTAACGAACTACAAAACCAACTCGTTCTAATAATATGTAGACGTAGATCTTTAAAAACATGGCTAAAGTCTTCAAATTGTTAAATAGTATCATTATAATATAGATATGTATTTACTGGATTGGGTGAGAGTCATTTAACGAACAAATTATAAGCAAAATTATGTCAACCTAGTGTAGGTAGTAATAGGTGTTGGAATTTCAATGATTTAATTCGAAAAATATTTAGTTGTGTTAAAAAAATTACTATAATCACTATATTAAGTGAAGTCTAATCTTTAAAAACATGGCCGAAAGTTCAATAGTTCTGGGCAAAGGCTGCGATTATTTTAAATTTAGAGGTTAAAGACAAAAAAGTGTAAGAATTTAAACAATCTAATTCCAAAAATAATTAATTGTCTTAAAAATGCTATAATCACTATGTCCAGTGATTCCATAATCTTTAAAATTAAGGACTTGGAAATATGAGCAATGGCTGCGAGAATATTTTTAATGATAACCGCCAAAAGTTTTCAAATTGTGAGAATCATTAATAACAAACAAATTATATGCAAAATTATGCCAACAATCTAGTACAGATAGGTAGTAATAGGTGTAGGAATTTCGATGATTTAATTACAAACATATGTTAAAAGTGACTATAATAACTGTATCCAGTGATAATCTTTAAAAACATGACCGAAAGTTATGGATTAAAGTTATGATCAACGGCTGAGATTATTTTTAATTTAAAAGTTCAAGACAAAAGTCTTCAAATTGTTATTATTAGAATATTAGATGTATTCACTGGATTGTATGAATCAATAACAAAGAAATTATAAGCAAAATTATGCCAACAATGACTAGTAGGTATAGTAATTAGGTGTTGGAATTTCAATGATTTACTTCCAAAACCTCTATATCTATAAGTATACCATAACATGGCCTAAAATTATATCGATTTTGAAGTTCTGAACAATGGCTGAAACTATTTTAAATTTAGAGGATAATAGCAAAAAAATAATCAAATTGTTAAATGGTATCATTAGAATATATATCACTGGATTGTGTGAGAGACATTAATAACGAACAAATTATAAGCAAAATTATGCTAATAATCTAGTAGTAAAAGTTTCAATGATTTAATTCCAAAAATATTTAGTTCTATAATCACTTTATTCAGTGATGCCAAATCTTTAAATTGTGGATTTTGCCGATTAAAGGTGTAAAGTCTGGAATTTGTGAGTAGAAGTGTAGTAATTTCATATATTCGATTCGAAAAATATATAAAAAATAACTACAATCACTACACATCTATCAGTGAACTGTAATATTTAAAAGATGATTGAAAGTTAAGGAGTTTGAAGAGTTATTTTAAATTTGGAGGTTATAAAAGGAAAAAAAAGGCTCCAAGTTGTTAAATGGTACTATTTGAATATAATTGTAATCACTGGATTCTGTGAGGCATTAATAACGAATAAATTATAAACAAAATTATGCCAATAATCTAGTAGGTAATAATAGGTGTAGGAATTTCAACCATTTAATTTCAGAATATTTAGTTGTGTTAAAAAATTACTATAATCACTGTATCCAGTGAACCCAATAATCTTTGAACACAGGTCGAAAGCTGCGGATTTCTAAGCTCTGAAATCATTTTAAATTTAGAGGTTAAAAACAAAGTCTTCAAAATTATTAAATGGCGTCATTTAGAATATGGATGTAAGCACTGGATTGCGTAAGTAACATTAATTTAATAACGAATAAATTAAAAGCAAAATTATTCTACTAATCTAGTATGTAATTTCAATGATTTAATCTCAGAAATATTTTTATGCTAACAAGTGACTATACTTTACTATATCCAGTGATTCTATAATCTTTAAAAACATGGCCAAAGGTTATGGATTCCCAGCAATAACTGGGATTATTTTAAATGTAAGGGTTAAAGAAAAAAGTTTTCACATTGTTAAATGGTGTCATTCGAAAACAGCAGTGATTCCACTGGATTTTGTGAGAACAAATGGAAAGTAAAATTATCCCAATAATCTCTAGTAGGTAGCCGTAATAATTAATCACTATAGGTATATCCAGTGATGAATGCCAATAGGTTTAAAAAGTGAGATTTTCCAACTTACGTCGATACATTAAATGAATAAAATACATATTCCTAAAGTCAAATGTCGTCGTGAAAAATACTGGTTTTAGTGAAAGGTTTTAAAAAGAAACTGTAAAAAAACTCGTTCTAAACAAAATACTAGACGTTAAATATCGGGATATGGTTGTGACTGTAAAACTTTTGTCTTAGTTTAAATTTTTGAATATGTTTTGTTGTGTCAGAATCTGTCAAGTCATTGTACTGAAATAAATAGGTATGAAATTTGTTAGGTTATTGATGATTGTGGACATAATTATTTCAAACATAAACTAACAAACTTTTTACCCCAACCACCCTTGACTAAGATAATTTTGATATCCCGGTAGGTATATGGTTTGATCAAATATTTAAGTTAAACAAAGACTACAATCACTATATCCAGTGATGCTATGGTCTTTAAAAACATAGCCAAAAGATGTAGATTTTTAAGTTCTGAGCAATGGTTGAGGGTTATTTTAAATTAAGAAGTTGAAGGCAAAAAATATTCAAATTGTTAGATAGTCATTAGCATATATAGATGTAATCAGTGGATTGTGTGAGAGACATTAATAAGAAACAAATTATAAGCTAAATTATGCCAGTAATCTAGTACGTAGCAAGCAAAATTTCAATGATTTAATTTCAAAACATCCAGTTGATTGATAATGAAGAATTAGGAAACTATTGCTATCAATTACTTTTTGGGTTTTTCGAACCGGATTGATAAAATGTTTGTGATTTTAGTTTAAAATTAAGTTAACAAATTAACTGAGAATTTGAATACTACTAAATGACAATAAATTATGTTTATTGCCCAAGTCATGGACCTTCGTAAGGATGAAAATTTAATTTTTGAGTTTTATGAAGAAGTGACTGATTATGCTTTAAATCGATTTTTTTGAAATTGAGATTTTAAACAGGAAAATTAAGCTTCTTAAATTATTCATGTTTATTATGAATGACCTGGTCCTTCAAAGCGGATAAAATTATAATTTTGAGACCTCTGTACAAGGTCGTAATTTTCGTAGTTCGAACATGAAACATTAATTAAATAAATTAAATTATTTATGTTTATTATGAATAATCTGGTCCTTCGAATGGATAATTATAATTTTTGAGGTCTCTGGATCCGATGAGAAGTTACTAAAAGTGGCTCAAGTGTCAAATATTAAAATAAAAAATTAATTAAATTATTATTTAAAATATGAATAATCTTCTTCTTTAAAAAAGAAAAAAAAAAAAATTTTAAGATTTTTAAATTAAATTTAAAATAAATTAAAAAATTAAAAAAAAAAATAAAATGTTATTTTTTAAAAAAAAAAAAAATAAAATTAAATCTCGGGATCCGATGAGAACAGGAAACATTAAACTGCAAAATTAATTAAATTACTTGCGTTTTGTGTTATGTTTTTGGGTTCTTCGAACCAAACTGAAGAAAAGTTTTGCATAGATTTTAGTTTAAACAAAAATGCAAAGCATGAACAAATTAATTTCGAATTTGAATATTAACTATTTATTATACATATAATGGTCCTTCGACACGGAAAAATCAGCTAAAAGTGATAGATCGGTAATAAAAAAATTATCTACATCAAGCATTTTTGGGTCCTTCGAACCGGATTAGTACCAATGAAGTGACTGATTTGTTCAAAATTAAAGTGAATGTACCATGTTAAATGATTGTTGCTGAAAAGTGAAGCACTATGTGTAATACTCAAGCAAATTACGAAATTATTGTCATATCGAGCATTTTTTGGGTTCTTAGAGCCGGATTGAAAAATATTAAAAACACTGATTTTTGCTTCAAATAAATTTTAATCTTTTTAAACACGGTCCCCATCAACGCTTCCTTCGGTTGTATAAGAAATTGTGCAGCTACCTGCAACAAATATAAAATACAGTACGTTCTCACGCCTCATACTTACCACAACAATCAGCAACGTCCCAAAATCTTCTGATCGTCGTTAAGAAATTCTTTTTGGAAATAGTGTAATTTTTTTTGGTGTCCTTTTTTTATCTTTTGTACATTTTGATACATATTTTTCTTTGTTATTTGATATCTCTTAGTAATGCGAACGTGGCGTTCGATTTTTAAACACTGTGTACTTTTTTTGTGTTCAACATTCTTTTAGGACACTTCTTTAAATCTAATCATACAACTTATGTTAACATCAGATTTACAAAATTCCCCAACGTTTTCGGTTGTGTGCCCAAACGTTCGGTTTACAAAAGGAAACGCAAATGTATCTTCAAAAAAAAATTAAATATAAACATCTTAAGAATTAAAACTCCCAAAAACAAAAGAAATATAAACAAATAAAAATTATTTGTTAAAAATAAACTATAAATGATATTAATATATACAATTTTTCAGTTTCAAAACAGTACTAATTATTTATGCTACCACTAAGTTCAAAGTTGAATATACAAATGTGTAAAATTTCTTAAAAATGGCTATCGCCTCCATGACCGACCCTCATTGTCCTCATCGTCGTCTTCGTCGTCATGTAATAGTGCTTCTTCCGACAGACCGGGCTCGAGCTAAAATAAAGCAAAATTTCTTGTAAATTATTTTTCTACAACTTTTACTTAAACTTTTTTTGTCTTTAAAAGATATGGGTTTGATGTTGAGTATTGTGAGCCATCGCAACTGTCACACATGAAAAACTTTAATATTACTCATATGATTTTTTGATCAAACATTTTTTAAATCAAATTTATCTGTTCTTATCAATCAAATTCTAACTCTATTGAACCAACACTTACATTTTAACAGTACTCAGTAAAATTATCATCCTGTATGCGTTAATAAGCATATCGAACGAAATTTTTGACGCAACAATCAAACCATTAAATTTTCCATACACTCAATTTTTGATCAAAAAATCATCTCTATTTTTATCAGTATTCCAACTTTTAATCAAATTATCAAATTTCTTAAATGAAATTCCAACCGCACTGAGAAGAAAATTGATTCAGAAATATTGTCTGATTTGTACAAGAATTTAATACAAAATTTTTGATGCAGCAATCATACTTTTAATCAAACTGTCAAATTTCATCAAATATTTATATTATTCTTAAGTGAAATTTTAACCCCAAAAGATCGTCACGAGCAACCGACCGTTGTTGTCACATTAATTTAAGTATAAACTAATTTTTTTTTGAAAAAAAAAATTTTTAAATAAAAATTTTTTATTAATAAATAAATTAAATTTAAATAAAAAAAAAAAAATATATAAAAAATAATTTAATTTTTAAAAAAATAAAAAAAAAAATAAAAAATAAAATTTAAATTAAAAAATAAAAATTTAAAAATAAAAAAAAATTAAAAAAAAAAAAATTTTAAATATAATAAAAAAAAAAAAAAAAAAATTTATTTTTTTTTTTTTTTATATATTTAAATTTTTTATTAAAAATTAAAAAAAAAAAAAAAAAAATTTTAAAAAAATTATTTTAAAAAATTTTAAATTAAAAAAAAAAAAATTTAAAAAAAAAAATAAATAAAAAAAAATATTTAAAATTATAAAAAAAAAAAAAAAAAATTTAAATAAAAAAATAAAAAAAAAATTTAAATAAATTAAAAAATAAAAAAAATAAAAATAAAAAAAAAAAAAAAAAAAATAAATTATTAAAAAAAAAATTTTTTAATAAAAAAAAAATAATTAAATTAAAAAAAAAAAAATAAAATAAAAAAAAAAAATTTTTTAAAAATATAAAAAAAAAAAATAAAATTTATTAAATAAAAATAAAATTTATAAAAAAATTTAAAAAATTTTTAAAAAATTTTTATTATTATTGAATAAGATTCGTTGAAATCGATGCACAAACCGTATGCGCTCTTGTTTTTATTACATTCGAGTCATATACTCTATTGTTGATCAGTATTGTAATGGTTCTGAATTTTAAAAAAATCATTGAAACCGTATTTGTCTTACAAAGAAGGTTGTCAATCAATTTCTTTTAATCAAAAATAATGAATTTTCACTATAACGTCTACATTCGATTGTTTAAAAAAATGTTTTGATCACAGAATCAATTTATGTTGTACATCTGACCATAATCAATCAAAACTAGATTTGATTACACTATAGCCAAATCATTTTGATCACGGAATAAATTTTTTTGAAACCATCCGGTTAATTTTCTGCAAAATTCGTTCCCAATTGATGTGGTAAATCAGACCATAATAAATCAAAACTAGAGTTGATTACAATATACCGAATTCATATGCTTTTAAAAATCATTTTGATCACATGATCATTTTTTTTGGAAGCATTCGATTAATAATTCATTCTCAATTGATGTTGCAAGTCTCACCATAATAAATCAAATCTAGAAGAGTTGAATACACTACAGCGAATTAATTTGCTTTTAAAAATCATTTTGATCACGGAATCAATTTTTTTGGATCCATCCGTTTAATAATTCATTCTCAACTATGTTGTAAGTCTGACCACAATAAATCAAAACCAGAGTTGATGATTACACTATACCGAATTCATATGCTTTTAAAAATCATTTTGATCACGGGATCAATTTTTTTGGAACCATCCGTTTAATCTTCTGTAAAATTCACTCTCAATTTATGTTCTAAGTCTGACCATAATATATCAAAACTAGAGTTGATTATACTTGAGCGAATTCAATTGCTTTTAAAAATCATTTTGATCACGGAATCAATTTTTTTTAAACCATCGGTTTAATTTTCTGCAAAATTCATTCCTAATTGATGTTGTAAATCTGACCATAATAAATCAAAACTAGAGTTGATTACACTGCAAATTAATTTGCCATTGAAAATCATTTTGATCACGGGATCAATTTTTTACAACAATCAGTTTAAATTTATGCAAAATTCATTCCCAATATATGTTGTAAATCTGACCATAATAAATCAAAACTAAAGTTGAATACATTACAGCAACTTAATTTGCTTTTAAGTATCATTTTGATCACGGGATCAATTTTTTTCGAACCATCCGTTCAATTTTCTGCAAAATTCATCCCCAATATATGTTGTAAATCGGACCATAATAAATCAACACTAGAGTTGATTATACTTCAGCGAATTCAATTGCTTTTAAAAATCATTTTGATCACGGAATCAATTTTTTTTAAACATCGGTTTAATTTTCTGCAAAATTCATTCCCAATTGATGTTGTAAATCTGACCATAATAAATCAAAACTAGAGTTGATTACCCTGCAAATTAATTTGCCATTGAAAATCATTTTGATCACGGGATCAATTTTTTTGCAACGATCAGTTTAAATTTATGCAAAATTCATTCCCAATATATGTTGTAAATCTGACCATAATAAATCAAAACTAAAGTTGAATACATTACAGCAAATTAATTTGCTTTTAAGTATCATTTTGATCACAAGATCAATTTTTTTGGAACCATCCGTTTGATTTTCTGCAAAATTCAATCTCAATTTATGTTGTAAGTCCGACCATAATAAATCAAAACTAGAGTTGATTACACTACAGCGAATTCATTTGCTTTTAAAAATCATTTTGATTACGGAATTAATTTTTGGAACCATCCGTTAAATTTATTGCAAAATTTGCTTTTAAGAATCATTTTAAATCATTTTGATCACGGGATCAATTTTTTTGGAACCATCAGTGAAATTTTCTGCAAAATTCATTTTCCATTTATGTTGTAAATCTGACTATAATAAATCAAAACTAAAGTTGAATACATTACAGCGAATTAATTTGCTTTTAAGGATCATTTTGATCACACGATCAATTTTTTTTAACCATTTGTTTAATTTTCTGCAAAATTCATTCTCAATTTATGTTGTAAGTCTGACCATAATAAATCAAAACTAGAGTTGATTACACTACAGCGAATTAATATGCTTTTAAAAATCATTTTGATCACACGATCAATTTTTTTAACCATCCGTTTAACTTTCTGCAAAATTCTTTCCCAATTGATGTTGTAAATCTGACCGTAATAAATCAAAACTAAAGTTGAATACATTACAGCGAATTGATTTGCTTTTAAGGATCATTTTGATCACATGATCAATTTTTTAACCATTTGTTTAATTTTCTGCAAAATTCATTCTCAATTTATGTTGTAAGTCTGACCATAATAAATCAAAACTAGAGTTGATTACACTACAGCGAATTAATTTGCTTTTAAGGATCATTTTGATCACATGATCAATTTTTTAACCATTTGTTTAATTTTCTGCAAAATTCATTCTCAATTTATGTTGTAAGTCTGACCATAATAAATCAAAACTAGAGTTGATTACACTACAGCGAATTAATATGCTTTTAAAAATCATTTTGATCACACGATCAATTTTTTTAAACCTTCCGTTTAACTTTCTGCAAAATTCTTTCCCAATTGATGTTGTAAATCTGACCATAATAAATAAAACTAAAGTTGAATACATTACAGCGAATTGATTTGCTTTTAAGAATCATTTTGATCACATGATCCATTTTTTTAACCATTCGTTTAATTTTCTGCAAAATTCATTCTCAATTTATGTTGTAAATTTGACCATAATAAATCAAAACTAGAGTTGATTACACTCCAAATTAATTTGCCTTTTAAAATCATTTTAATCACGGGATAAATTTTTTTGAACCCATCCGTTTAATTTTCTGCAAAATTCATTCCCAATCGATGTTGTAAATTTGACCGTAATTACTAGAGTTGATTATACTATATGGAATTCGTTAGCTTTAAAAAATCATTTGGATCACGGAATCAATTTTTTTGGGACCATCAGTTTAATTTTATGCAAAATTCATCCCCAATATATGTTATAAATCTGACCATAATAAATCAAAACTAGAGTTGATTACACTACAGCGAATTAATTTGCTTTTAAAATCATTTTGATCACACGATCAATTTTTTTTTAACCATCCGTTTAACTTTCTGCAAAATTCTTTCCCAATTGATGTTGTAAATCTGACCGTAATAAATCAAAACTAAAGTTGAATACACTACAGCGAATTAATTTGCCTTTCAAAATGATTTTGATCACGAGATCAATTTTTTTCGAACCAACCGTTTAATTTTCTGCAAAATTCATTCCCAATATATGTTGTAAATCTGACCATAATATATCAACACTAGAGTTGATTATACTTTAGCGAATTCAATTGCTTTTAAAAATCATTTTGATCACGGAATCAATTTTTTGTCACCATCGGTTTAATTTTCTGAAAAAATTCATTCCCAATTGATGTTGTAAATTTGACCATAATAAATCAAAACTAGAGTTGATTACACTGCAAATTAATTTGCCTTTGAAAATCATTTTGATCACGAGATCAATTTTTTTGGAACCATCCGTTTGATTTTCTGCATAATTCATTCCCAATACATGTTGCAAGTTTGACCATACTAAATCAAAACAAGAGTTAATTATACTTGAGCGAATTCATTTGCTTTTAGAAATCATTTTGATCACGGAATCAATTTTTTTGGAACCATCAGTTTAATTTTCTGCAAAATTCATTCCCAATCGATGTTGTAAATTTGACCGTAATTACTAGAGTTGATTACACTATATGGAATTCGTTAGCTTTAAAAAATCATTTTGATCACGGAATAAATTTTTGTCACCATCGGTTTAATTTTCTGAAAAATTCATTCCCAATTGATGTTGTAAATTTGACCATAGTAAATCAAAACTAGAGTTGATTACACTGCAAATTAATTTGCCTTTCAAAATCATTTTGATCACGGGATCAATTTTTTGGAACCATCCGTTTAATTTTCTGCATAATTCATCCCCAATATACTTCCCCCCCCGATAGATAATAGAATACATGCTTGAAAATGTTGCAAGTTTGACCATACTAATATCAAGGTATTTCTTTATTTTTCTAACACTAAGAGTTGATTATACTTCAGCGAATTCAATTGCTTTTAAAAATCATTTTGATCACGTAATCAATTTTTTGGAATCATCCGTTTAATTTTCTGCAAAATTCATTCCCAATTGATGTTGTAAATCAGACCATAATAAATCAAAACTAGAGTTGATTACACTCCAAATTAATTCGTTGCCTTTAAAAAAACATTTTAATCACGGGATCAATTTTTTTGGAACCATCCGTTTAATTTTCTGCAAAATTCATCCCCAATATATGTTGTAAATCTGACCATAATAAATCAACACTAGAGTTGATTATACTTCAGCGAATTAAATTGCTTTTAAAAATCATTTTGATCAGGAAATCAATTTTTTTGGAATCATCCGTTTAATTTTCTGCAAAATTCATCCCCAATATATGTTGTAAATTTGACCATAATACATTAAAACTAGAGTTGATTACACTCCAAATTAGTTTGCCTTTTAAAATCATTTTAATCACGGAATCAAATTTTTTGGAACCATCCGTTTAATTTTCTGCAAAATTCATCCCCAATATATGTTGTAAATCTGACCATAATAAATTAAAACTAGAGTTGATTACACTCTAAATTAGTTTGCCTTTCAAAATCATTTTAATCACGGGATCAATTTTTTTGGAACCATCCGTTTCATTTCCTGCAAAATTCATCCTCAATATATGTTGTAAATCTAACCATAATAAATCAACACTAGAGTTGATTATACTTCAGCGAAATTAATTGCTTTTAAAAATCATTTTGATTACGTAATCAATTTTTTTGGAACCATCGGTTTAATTTTCTGCTAAATTCATTCCCAATTGATGTTGTAAATCTGACCATAATAAATTAAAACTAGAGTTGATTACACTCCAAATTAGTTTGCCTTTCAAAATCATTTTAATCACGGGATAAATTTTTTGGAACCATCCGTTTAATTTTCTGCAAAATTCATTCCCAAATGACGTTGTAAATCTGACCACAATAATACAAAACTAAAGTTGAATACACTACAGCGAATTAATTTGCCATTCAAAATAATTTTGATCACGCGACTAATTTTTTTGGAACCATTCGTTTAATTTTCTGCAAAATACATAAGACATCTTAAGGTAACCTAAACATTTTTTCTTCTTCTTGATGACCCATCAAATTGCGATCAAATATTCAAACTTTGTGCGTTCAAATTAGCACTCACCTCTAAGTTCCCCTCCAACTCTAACAGACTAGAATCGATAAGGTGATCTTCGTCCGACTCGCTAACCAACACCGTTCGTGTCGATGTCCTCCCGCTCAGCTGATTGTTGAGTTGCGAATTGTTGCTCCACGTTATCGACAAAGTACGATCCTACGAGAAAAAACGATTAGCAAATTTTGAGGCGCCGAAACAAGTACGCACTTGAAAATTTTTCCCTTAAGCAAAGCAGTTTCGGCGTCTTTCCTCGTCTTGTAGTTAAGGACAATGCTAGGCGTGACCGAATCGCTGATATAATCGACGATTTCGCCAAACTCCTGAAAATATTAGTTAGTTCAAGGTCATAGAAAAACCAAAACTCACCGAAAAGTGCGATAAAACGCTCTCTTGTTCGTCGGCCTCGTATCCCGAAACGAGAATTTTCGTTGTTCGATGATCGACCGCATGTTTTGGAAAAACTAGTTTTCTCGTTCCGGTAGGCGACTTCACACCTTTCAAAGCTAAGTCATACGAATAGAATAAGTAAGAGGTTATGTTCGATTTGAGGGCGTGGTTAACGATTAAGCGCACGCGTTGACCACTCCCACCTAGTTCGTTACTCACCCGAGTTGTCGATTAAGTTGTTCTTGGTCAACAAATGCCTGCTCATAGGATTGAACCTTCGACCCCGACTGGCTCGTCTACCCGCCGGGCCGATTCGCGCCTTCAATTCGGTCACTTTTTTCTGCAACTCTGATGTGTCGACGCCCTCTTGCTGTTTCGTTATCAGATCCAACTCTGCGTCCAACACTTCCTTCTGCACTTCCTCTTTGCTTTTGCGAGGAACCGGTTTCGCGGTTAAATTAGGCTGCTGCAACATGTCTTTGCGTATCGCCTCGGTCGCCTCTTGAGATTTTTTTATAGTCTTCAAAAGCAATTCCCTTTGCGGACCTGCTGGAGCTATTCCTTGCGTTAAAAATCGGACGATTAACGATTAAAAAAAATACGAAAACTACTTACTCTTTTCCATTTTTTCGATTAGGAGCTTTTGTTGGGCGAGTTGCTTCTCCAAAAGCTCCTGCTTTCGTTTCCTCAGATCTTGAGTGATTTTCAGCGCCTCCTTTCGCTTCTCCTCTTGATTTTTCTTCAGCTTCTCCTTCGCCGCCAAAAGTTCTTGACCTTTTGATGGCGGCTGCCGCTGCACTTTCGTATCCTCCTTGGTGATGTTGTTCTTTGTCAAACTTTGTTTTTCGCTGGCGACTTCTTCGACGTTGTCGGCTTTCGGTTGCACTAAATTTAAAACTTTATTCGCGTTTGGTGGTACCGTGTTGGGTACTCCCAAGCGGTCCTTTACGGAACGCGGAGGTACGTTCTCTTGTTTACCTTCGGCACTGGCCGAATGCCAAACACTTTGATGAATCGATTGTTTAAGACGGCTTCTGTACTTCTGTACGCGGCGTTCGCTTCCGCATGACTAGAAAAGGTGACGATCGCGGCCTCGGGGTCGCCCTCGTAAAATACTTGTATGTTTACGATCTTGCCGAACTTCGCAAAATGGTTGTTGAGGTGGGTAATGTTGTTGAGGCCGGGAGGCACTTTCTTCAACTCGAGAGAGCAATTCGACGGATTCTTGGTGCGCGGGCCCAATCGGTTGTAATCGAACGGCTTCTTCTTAAACAAATTATCTTGGTGTTCGCCGTCGGTTTGCGCAAATTGTTGTCGAGGGAAGTTGTTACCGAACTGTTCTTGAGGTTGATTATCCATTACGGGCACGGATATAAGTTCGCGTTGTAAGCTGGATTGAGGCATAAAGGGCCCCATTTGGGGTAATCGTGGAGCTAGCATGGCACGCGGGCCCCTAAAACCCGGCCTATGCCACATTTGTGGTGCCTGCAAATGCTAGATTACGACATTTACCTTAAGTATATTTAACAAACCTCACCTGTGGATTATACTCTGGCATCAACGGCCTAGGCTGGATGTGGTGAATGCCCGGATGTCCAGGACCGCCGATAATCGGCGGAGGTATCATAGGAGGGGGCGCATCATTTAATGGCGCGCCGTTCGGTCCAAAGGTAAGGACCCGTGTTAGGGCGGAGTCTTCCAAAACAACCGGATCAACACCGTGATCGTAAGGACACATCTCACCTCTCATACAAAAACCCTTTTCGTCGTAATCCCGGCACCTCTTTTTTGGGGTACGATTGCCCGAATTGTGCACGACGACAGATTGTATGCTTTGAGTCGTGTTCGTCAGGCGAAGATCCATGTCACCGTGATTCGAGTCCTGGGTGGGCGTGCCCGCAGCCGAACGATTTTCTTTCGCCTCCTTTTCATTTCTGAGATTGTCTTTGCGATCCTTTCGGTCGAGCGAGCGTGATCGACTGCGACTGTTCGATCTCGGCGGCGATCGGTTTCGATAGCGTCCCCTGTAGTTGTGTCTTGGGCTGCGCGAACGCGAACGCACGCGGCCCGGTCCGGGCGACGGCGACCTCGTTCTTCTGCGATCGTATCTACGTGGCGGGGATTTGTTTCGGTACGGTCTCGGTCGGTCGCGTTTTTCTCGGTACGGTTCTCGGGATTTTTCGCGCGATCTCGAACGACGATTCCTCTCCCACGACCTCGAACGTGAACGATTTCTCGAAAGCGATCTGTGACGTGATCTTTTTCTTGGTTTATCTTCTTTTTCCTGAAGCGTAGCAAAAAACTCAATAAAATTTTAGTTTCAGTGAGATGATGTTACTGTACTGAAAACAATATACGATTGAAGGAAAGAAGAATTGGTTCTGTGAACGGTGTCTCCAAAATTATCGATTTGATTGCATCCATTGTTAGTCAAAATATGGGCGAAATGCCGCATAGATATAGTGGAACGGGAGAGGCATAAAGAGGTCAAGAAATACGATAAAAATAGGAGTGAACAAATTTGGAGAAACTTTATAAAATTTACAGTAGAAGGGATAACCGGGGCGTTAAAAAGAAAACTTGAAAGCGATGCTTGATTCTGCGTGAGAGTCTTTAAACGGGCGGTGTCTCAAAATTATCGATTTAATGGCATCCACTGTTTGTCAAAATATGGGTGAAACGGAAGAGGCATAAACCAAAGAGCAAAATAAAAATGGTAGAATGACAGAAGAGAAGAAATACGATAAAAAGGAGTTAACAAATTTGGAGAGAAGAACAATTTCCGGAGGTTGATTGCCCCAGTTGGTTATTATAACATCGAGACACAATTCAATTGTTTTTTCAAGAAAATGACGTTTTTAAAATTTGAAGCATTTTATTTTCGAAATTTATCAAAAAACATGACAAATTTTGCCGAAACTGAAAATTTTTATAGTTCACAGCTAATTTAAAAAACGAAACACAAAAAATTGATTCCCAATTAAATTGGTTTCTCAAGTTAAAAAACGTTTTTAAAAATTGAAGCAATTTTATTATCAAAATTGATCAAAAACATGACAAATTTTGTGATATTTTGAGAAGTTTACAGTTAATTAAAAAAACAAAACTCAAAAACTTGATTCCCAAGGTTGGTTATGTTAATAAAATGTTTTTTCTAGAAGAAAAGATTTAATTTTCAAAATGTATCAAAACACATGAAAAATTTTTGCCAAATCTTGAGAAATTTTTATAGTTCACAATTAATTTAAAAAACGAAACTCAAAAAATTGATTCCCATAGTTGGTTATGATAACATCGAAACCCAAATCAATTGTTTTTCAAGAAAATGACGTTTTTTAAAAATTGAAGTAATTTTAATTTCAAAATTTATCAAAAAACACAACAAATTTTGTGATATTTTGAGAATTTTTTAAAGTTTACAGTTAATTTAAAAAACGAAATTCAAAAACTTGATTCCCAAAGTTGGTTATGTTAATCAAATGTTTTTTCTAGAAGAAAAGATTTAATTTTCAAAATTTATCAAAACACATGAAAAATTTTTGCCAAATCTTGAGAAATTTTTATAGTTCACAATTAATTTAAAAAACGAAACTCAAAAAATTGATTCCCATAGTTGGTCATTATAACATCGAGACCCAATTCAAATGTTTTTTCAAGAAAATGACGTTTTAAAAATTAAAGTAATTTTAATTTGAAAATTTATCAAAAAACAACAAATTTTGTGATATTTTGAGCATTTTTTAAAGTTTACAGTTAATTTAAAAACGAAACTCAAAAAATTGATTCCCTTAGTTGGTTATTATAACATCGACACCCAATTCAATTGTTTTTTTTTCAGAAAGAAGACATTTTTCAAAATTAAAGATATTTTATTTACAAAATTTATCAAAAGATGACAAATTTTGTGAAATTTTAAGAATTTTTTATAGTTTACAGTCAATTTAGTAAACGAAACTCAAAAAAATGGTTCCCATACTTGGTTATTATAACATCGAGACCCAATCAATTGTTTTTTCAAGAAAAAAACGTTTTTAAAAATTGAAGCAATTTTAATTTCAAAATTTATCAAAAACATGACAAATTTTGGCCAAATTTTGAAATTTTTATAGTTCACATTTAATTTAAAAACGAAACTCAAAAATTGATTCCCATAGTTGGTTATTATAACATCGAGACCCAATTCAATTGTTTTTTCAAGAAAAAATGCGTTTTTAAAAATTGAACCAATTTTAATTTCAAAATTTATCCAAAAACAGGGCAAATTTTAACCAAATTTTGAAACTTTAATTTAATTTAAAAACGAAACTCAAAAATTGATTCCCAAATTTGGTTATGATAAATCCCAATTCAATTGTTTTTTTCAAGAAAAGACGATTTTAAAATTGAAGTAATTTTATTTTCAAAATTTATCAAAACACGAACATGACAAATTTTGCCAAATCTTGAGAAATTTTTATAGTTCACAATTAATTTAAAAAACGAAACTCAAAAATTGATTCCATAGTTGGTTATGATAACATCGAGACCCAATTCAATTGTTTTTCAAGAAAAATGCGTTTTTAAAAATTGAACCAATTTTAATTTCAAAATTTATCCAAAAACAGGGCAAATTTTAACCAAATTTTGAGACTTTAATTTAATTTAAAAAACGAAACTCAAAAAATTGATTCGCAGAAATGGTTATGATAACATCGAGACCCAATTCAATTGTTTTTCAAGAAAAAAAGCGTTTAAAAATTGAAGCAATTTTAATTTCAAAATTTATCAAAAACATGCGCAAATTTTGAGAATTTAATTTAAATAAACGAAACTCAAAAAATTGATTCGCAGAAATGGTTATGATAACATCGAGACCCAATTCAATTGCAATTTTTTTAAAAAAAATTTTAAAAATTGAAGTAATTTTATTTTCAAAATTTATCAAAAAACATGGTTAATAAATTTTGAGAATTTTTAGTAATTTAATTTAAAAAACGAAACTCAAAAATTTGATTCCCATAGTTGGTTATGATAAACATTGAGCCCAATTCAATTGTTTTCCAGAAAAAGACATTTTTAAAAATTGAAGATTTTATTTTCAAAATTTATCATAAAAACATGACAAATTTTAAACGAATTTTGAGAATTTAATTTAATTTAAAAAACGAAACTCAAAAAATTGATTCCCATAGTTGGTTATGATAACATCGAGACCCAATTCAATTGTTTTTTCAAGAAAATGACGTTTTTAAAAATTGAAGTAATTTTATTTTCAAAATTTATCAAAAACATAACAAATTTTGTGATTATTTTGAGAATTTTTTAAAGTTTACAGTTAATTTAAAAAACGAAACTCAAAAACTTGATTCCCAAAGTTGGTTATGTTAATCAAATGTTTTTTCTAGAAGAAAAGATTTAATTTTCAAAATTGAACAAAATTTCACTTTCAAAATTTTTCCAAAACTTGGCAAATTTTAACCAAATTTTGAGACTTTAATTTAATTTAAAAAACGAAACTCAAAAAATTGATTCCCAAAGTTGGTTATGATAACATCGAGACCCAATTCAATTGTTTTTTCAAGAAAAAATGCGTTTTAAAAATTAAAGAATACACAATTTATCAAAACCACAAATTTTGAGACTTTAATTTAATTTAAATAACGAAACCAAAAATTGATTCCCAAAATTGGTTATTATAACATCGAGACCCAATTCAATTGTTTTTTCAAGAAAATGACGTTTTTAAAAATTAAAGTAATTTTAATTTCAAAATTTATCAAAAACATGACAAATTTTGTGATATTTTGAGAATTTTTTAAAGTTTACATTTAATTTAAAAACGAAACTCAAAAAATTGATTCCCATAGTTGTTATGATAACATCGAGACCCAATTCAATTGTTTTTTTTTCAGAAAGAAGACATTTTTAAAAATTAAAGATATTTTGTTTACAAAATTTATCAAAAAGATGACAAATTTTGTGAAATTTTAAGAATTTTTTATAGTTTACAGTCAATTTAGTAAACGAAACTCAAAAAATTGATTCCCGTACTAGGCCATTATAACATCGAGACCCAATTGAATTGTTTTTTTCAAGAAGAAAAACGTTTTTAAAAATTGAAGCAATTTTAGTATCAAAATTTATCAAAAAACATGACATTTAGCCAAATCGTGAGAATTTTTTAAAGTTCACATTTAATTTAAAAAACGAAACTCAAAAAATTGATTCCCATAGTTGGCTATGATAACATCGAGACCCAATTCAATTGTTTTTTCAAGAAAAAATGCGTTTTTAAAAATTGAACCAATTTTAATTTCAACATTTATCCAAAAACAGGGCAAATTTTATTCAAATTTTGAGGCTTTAATTTAATTTAAAAAACGAAACTCAAAAAATTGATTCGCAGAAATGGTTATTATAACATCGAGACCCAATTCAAAAGTTTTTTCAAGAAAATGACGTTTTTAAAAATTGATGTAATTTTATTTCCAAAATTTATCAAAAAACATGACATTTAACCAAATCTTGAAAAATTTTTAAAGTTCACATTTAATTTAAAAAACGAAACTCAAAAAATTGATTCTCATAGTTGGTTATGATAACATCGAGACCCAATTCAATTGATTTTTCAAGAAAATGATGATTTTAAAAATTGAAGTAATTTTATTTTCAAAATTTATCAAAAAACATGACAAATTTTGGCCAAAATTTGAGAATTTTTTATAGATCACATTTAATTTAAAAAATTAAACTCAAAAATTTGATTCCCATAGTTGGTTATGATAAACATTGAGACCCAATTCAATTGTTTCCAGAAAAAAGACATTTTTAAAAATTGAAGTAATTTTATTTTCAAAATTTATCAAAAAACATGACAAATTTTTGCCAAAATTTGAGAATTTTTATAGTTCACATTTAATTTAAAAAAATGAAACTCAAAAATTTGATTCCCAAGTTGGTTATGTTAATGCCCAATTAGTTTTTTCAAGAAAAAAGACATTTTTAAAAATTGAACTAATTTTAATTTCAAAATTTATCAAAAACAACAAATTTTGTGATATTTTGAGAATTTTTAAAGTTTACAGTTAATTTAAAAAACGAAACTCAAAAATTGATTCCCAAAGTTGGTTATGTTAATCAAATGTTTTTCCCAATCAATTGTTTTAAAGATTAAAGAAATTTAATTTTCAAAATTTATCAAAAAACATGACAATTTTTTGCCAAATTTTGAGAATTTTTTATAGTTTACATTTAATTTAAAAAATTAAACTCAAAAATTTGATTCCCATAGTTGATTATGATAACATCGAAGCCCAATTCAAATGTTTTTTCAAGAAAATGACGATTTTTAAAATTGAAGTAATTTTATAATTTCAAAATTTATCAAAACACACGACAAATTTTGCCAAATCTTGAGAAATTTTTAAAGTTCACAATTAATTTAAAAAACGAAACTCAAAAAATTGATTCCCATAGTTGGTTATGATAACATCGAGACCCAATTCAATTGTTTTTTCAAGAAAAAATGGGTTTTTAAAAATTGAACCAATTTTAATTTCAAAATTTATCAAAAACAGGACAAATTTTAACCAAATTTTGAGACTTTAATTTAATTTAAATAACGAAACAAAAAATTGAATCGCAAAAATGGTTATTACAACATCGAGACCCAATTCAATTGATTTTTCAAGAAAATGACGTTTTAAAAATTAAAGTAATTTTAATTTCAAAATTTATCAAAAACATGACAAATTTTGTGATATTTTGAGAATTTTTTAATGTTTACAGTTAATTTAAAAAACGAAACTCAAAAACTTGATTCCCAAATTTGGTTATGTTATTAAAATGTTTTTTCTAGAAGAAAAGATTTAATTTTCAAAATTTATCAAAACACATGAGAAATTTTTGCCAAAACTTGAGAAATTATCATAGTTCACAATTAATTTAAAAAACGAAACTCAAAAAATTGATTCCCAAAGTTGGTTATGATAACATTGAGACTCAATTCAATTGTTTTCCAGAAAAAAGACATTTATAAAAACTGAAGATTTTATTTTCAAATTTTATCAAAAAACATGACAAATTTTAAACGAATTTTGAGAATTTAATTTAATTTAAAAAACGAAACTCAAAAAATTGTTTCGCAGAAATGGTTATTATAACATCGAGACCCAATTCAATTGTTTTTTCAAGAAAAAATGCGTTTTTAAAAATTGAACCAATTTTAATTTCAAAATTTATCCAAAAACAGGGCAAATTTTAACCAAATTTTGAGACTTTAATTTAATTTAAAAAACGAAACTCAAAAAATTGATTCGCAGAAATGGTTATTATAACATCGAGACCCAATTCAATTGTTTTTTCAAGAAAATGACGTTTTTAAAAATTGAAGATTTTATTTTCAAAATTTATCAAAAAACATGACAAATTTTAAACGAATTTTGAGAATTTAATTTAAAAAACGAAACTCAAAAAATTGATTCGCAGAAATGGTTATGATAGCATCGAGACCCAATTCAATTGTTTTTTCAAGAGAAAAAACGTTTAAAAATTAAAGAAATTTTATTTTCAAAATTTATCAAAAAACATGACAAATTTTGAGAATTTAATTTAATTTAAAAAACAAAACTCAAAAATTTGATTCCCATAGTTAGTTATGATAAACATTGAGCCCCAATTCAATTGTTTTCCAGAAAAAAGACATTTTAAAAATTGAAGATTTTATTTTCAAAATTTATTAAAAAAACATGACAAATTTTAAACGAATTTTGAGAATTTAATTAAAAAAAAAAATAAAAATCTTAAATGGTTATTAAAAATCAGACCCAACTCAATGTTTTGGGGAATTCTTTTTTAAAAAATGTGTGTTTAAAATTTACCAATTTAATTTCAAATTTATCAAAACAGCAAATTTTAACCAAATTTTGAGACTTTAATTTAATTTTAACCTAAGAAACTCAAAAATTGATTCGCAGAAATGGTTATATATAACATCGAGACCCAATTCAATTGTTTTTTCAAGAAACGTTTTTAAAATTGTTTTTTGAGGTTCAAAATACAAAAACAGACAAATTAAACGAATTTTAATTATTTCGAATTTTCGATATTTTGGAAATGGGAGGAGTTAAAAGAACTTAAAAAAGTTTTTGGAATGGTTTGTGATGAGACCAACTTTTTTTTCAGAGAAAAAACGTTTAAAAATTAAAGAAATTTTATTTTCAAAATTTATCAAAAAACATGACAAATTTTGAGAATTTAATTTAATTTAAAAAACGAAACTCAACCCAAAAGTTATAACATTGCCGAAAGTTGATTATGATAACATCGAAGATTTATTTTCACAATTTATTAAAAAACTTATATTTAATTAATTAAACGAAATTCAGATCAAACATTTTTTAAAAAAGATTAAAATAAAGAAGTTTTATTTTCAAAATTTATCAAAAAACATGACAAATTTTAAATAATTTAATTTAAAAAACGAACCAAAAATATTTGGAAAGTTATTATGATAACATTGAGACACAAAAAAATAAATTTTTTTTTTTTTATTAAAAATTTTTAAAAATTAAAATAAATTATTTTTAGATTATTTAAAATTAAAATTGTTACAATTTATCAAGAAACATGACAAATTTTAGCCAAATTTTGAAATTTTTGTAGTTCACATTTAATTAAAAAAAATGAAACCCAAACATTGATTTTCTTTATATTTATATATAAAATTAGAATTAAAATGATGCCTTCATATTTACGAAAAAAATTTTAAATAAGGGATTGTTCGAGTTTAATAAACTACCAGAATCATTAAAGAATGCGAAAACCTTTAAAATTTTAATTAAACAATATGTAACCTCTACACTAAAATAGTTTAAATATTCTTTGACTGTTCATATAGTAATATTGTTGGTCTTCTGACTTTGAATATATGTACGTTGTTTTACATGTCTTTTCTGGACGGTGCTGTTGCTTATTAGCGTTTTATCTTATTTATGAGTTTTATTTTTTAGATGTATTTATGCATATGATATATTGTTAGATTATTTCATGAATAGTTTTTGTATAGCTTTTTATGCTAAATAAATACATATTATTATTCACATTTAATCTAAAAAATTGATTCCCAAAGTTGGCTAGGATTACATTTAAACCCAATTTAATTGTTCTTTTATTCAGAAAAAAGGAGTGAAGAAGAATTCCTGGAGGAATTAATGTATCCGATTTATCAGATAGGAGGAAGTACATAAAATTTACATGGGAATAAGGAAAACGAGGTGTTAAAAGGGAAATTACTGGTTCTGTAAGAATGACTCAAAAATTATCCTTTGTATCGTGCTCCATAGATTTGTGGAAAAAAAGCAAAATAGAAAAGAAAAGAAGAATTCTCGAAGGACTGTGATAAAATCATGAACACAAAATGTATGAAAGTTGACCTAATTAATACATTACCAATTTTGAACCCGTTACTTACCGATTCGCTTTTCCTTTCCCTTTTCAAATCATCCTTCTTAACAACGGCCGTTCCATTGACCGCCTCATTGAGATTAGGTAATTCACTGACCGGTATGATCTCCTGACTTGCTTCGCCTTCGGCGAAAGAGGCGGTTCCGGTTTGATGATATTTGGATTCGGTGGATTCGTATAGGAATCACAGGCGTCAAATAATCATGATTTTCCAAAGTTTTGAACATTAAATTAACAAACTGTTCGGTTTCTGAAAAGTGATCGTTATGAAACGATGATTTTAATGCGGTACACGAACCTTCTTGTAAAAATACTTCTAACTGACTAATCATACTCTGGCGTAGAGCTTCGGGACTTTTATCCTTTTTAACCAGAGCAAATACGTATTTGGCTAGAGCACCGGGATCGGCTTCACAGCTGAAAATTAATTTGAACTCGTATGCGAATCATGTTTGTATAAGCGAATCAGCTTTCATTTGCACAAGTATGGATAAATTAAGCAATTAACTTACATAGGTTTGAGTACAGCTGTTAGCCAAGATTTAAACGCGTCCGTGTCGTCGATGATCATTTTAAAGTTTGTAGAAACTCAGTTATATATTAATTTATACACAATTTTTCTAGAAAAATAGATTTTATTCCAATTATTTGGATGATTTTTATGTACACGCTTAATGAAAACCCCGTCCGTAATTGATGAAACCAATTCGGTACCAACTGAGCAAATTTAAACAGCGGGTGGGAAACTTTCTAAAAATAAATGTCACCAACCGCTGAGTCTTAATTTTAAATTCTCGACCAAAATAAATCAAATCTTTTATTAATACGTTTTGACACTAATACTATTACTTAAGCATGTACATTCAACAGTTATATGATGTTAGAGGCAAATGTAGGTGTCTCCATTATTATAACAATTCTATAAATAAATAATAAGTGATCCATTTTTTATTAAAGTCTGTATACTATTGGCGCGGAGTAATAAATCATAATTGCTTGAAATAATTCTTTATTTTCTTGTGAAAGCGGTATTTATTGGTAAAAACCAATAAATTCTAACCAAAATACGATCATTGTGCCGCTCTTGCAGCATATCGACCCATCTAGGGTCTGAGAACAATAGTTTAATCTGTGTAAACACGTAGCCATCAGCCTAGGTACTGACGAAACAAGAATCATAGCCGTAGATGTGGGTATTATACCAAGATACAAAAATAATGGTATATAATACGTAAGAAGTAAAATTTGTAATGTGATCTACTATACAAATAAAATAAATAACATATAAATAATATATGACATAAATATAAAATAAAATAGTAATGCAGATATCGTCAGTACATTTATTACAATTACAATTAATTTGCGGGGACCGATTTTTAGGCATCAAAAAGTAAATTTGGCTCAATTATAAAATTATGTAAAAGTAGGTAAAATAGATATATTTAAAAATAACTGACAATACTCACTCATGGTTACAATAAATGGTGTTTAGAGAGTAGAACACTGTTTCAGGCACATTACGCTTGGTCATTTAACTTTCTTCCTCGTCTGAAATTTCCATTTCGGAATCAGAATCGCTGTCTTGTGTGTTTACTGATATAATAATTGGCTCCAATGTTATCTCTACTAAATTATCCAGTTGCCAACATTTGTCTTCTTCCTTAACGACATGAGATACACAGTTCTTCCATCTTTCAGGTGTTACTTTGTTTAATGCATTTTTCAGAAGTTTTTCACGTCGTCGAGTTTAAAAGTGGTATTGTTACGAGCGACGTCACCTTTACTTGAGCCCAAACCAACTCTATAGGATTCAGCTCACAATGGTAAGGTGGTAAACGCAGTACTTCAATGCCCCGATTCTTTGCCATTTCGTCAATAACATGACGTATATACTTATTCTTATGAACTTTAACAATATCCAATAATTCTCTTTTCACCATGTCATCCTCAAAAGTTATATTCTTAACAGATAACCAATCTATAATTTCTGCTTTCCTCCAAGCGCTGGTAGGTAAATTTTCGTATCTTCGTGAGTGGTAGCTGGCGTTGTCATTAACTATTATAGATCTTTGGGGTATCAAATCTAGCATCTGCTCAAAATATTCTTCAAACACATTAGCATTCATGTCTTCGTGGTAGTCGCCAGTTTTCTTTGATTCGAATTCTAACAAACCACCATCTACAAAGCCATCTTCATTACCAATTAACCGTGTTCCTTTCCCAGAAGGCGGTCGAAATCCTGTCGATAGCCCTTCTATAAATCCTTGTCGAGCACTCGTAACGGTATTATCATGCCATGTTTTTTACGGTATGTCCTGCATTGATCCAAGTTTCATCCAAATAGAATATACGCCTGCCTTCACGCCTATATTTTCTTATTTCCCGAAGATAATTTCTCCTCCATGTAATAATCTCTTGTTTTCAATTAAAACGGATCTTCTATTTATCTTCTCCCAAGTAAACTTCAACTTGCGAAGAAGTTTCCACAGTGTTCTACGACTCATTTGGGGTAGATTTTCATCCTCATTTACTGCTAGTAAAATCTTATCGATTGTAGGAATCTCTTTCCGTAAGTAGAACGAGTGAACCTTTCTACGGACAGAATTCCTCATTGCATCATCTAATTCCATCGGGCGCCGACCAGGAGATGGAAGTGGGTGAAGCACTTGTCCCAAATTTTTCTTTCCCTCACTAGTTTATAAATGGTGGATTTTGATATTCCCGTCATTGCAGAACATAATCCTACAATATCATCGACACTTTTTGCAGGGTGTTGACATCGAACAGCGTCATGCACATTTAAAATTATAATTTTTCATTAGCAGATAACGCACCACTTTTAACACGTTTTGCTGGTGAAAAGTTTTCCATTTCAAAATTATTTGCACTAACACACAAACAAACAAACAAGCCGATTCATTGCTAATAACAAACTAAACATATTTTTCATTTAGAAAGTATACAAAGCCCTTCGGTCAAACAACTAATTATCTGTAATCTTTCGCAGAAATTACAACCCGTCTGCCGTAATGACTGCGCTAACGACCCCACTTTACCTGATGATAAATAATCCAACACACATTTTGACGCTAAAGAATAATTGTTTTAAAATTACTTTATTTAGCTATATCGATTCTTAATTGTAATAATAAGAAACAAACCACATAATAGTAAATAATTTTTTGAAATATTCCACAGTTTAATAAGATACAAATAGATTCATAACTTTTGTAAAACTCAGTATACGTAATTAAAATTTAAAATAGACAAATTGAGAAACGACACATTTGTCATTTATCGATTTTAGAGTTTAATTTTATATTCAAATACTGCGTTTTACAAAAGTTTTGTATCTATTTATATCTTATTAAACGGTGGAATATTGCTGAATTAAATTATTTACTATGAAAAATAGATTCCACAAAGTAAGGATTGAAACAATAAAAGAAACCACATAATAATTCATATCAAGGTAGATTTTACTATTATAATATATTTACCTACTAAAAATATGATTTTCCAAACGTATCAGGTACCTACGCCACTGCAATACGGGAGGTTCGATAATTCTGACAGGTGTATTACTCCGCGCCAATAGTATACTGAGTATAGTAAACAAGTTTATTTCCTATCATAAAAAAAAGCAAAACAGAATTAACAAGTACAAATATTTTGAATAAACATGATTATCTTACACATATCATCGTGAATACATGTCTTTTATTATAACTACCAAATTTCCTTCTCAATAGAAAATTGTCAAAGTTTTGCCTTTACCAACCCCGGTCTGGTCCGGCCCGCTAACCAGCAAATGCGGGGGGCCCATTGTATCAGGGTGCCCACACTAACCCACAAATTTGGTATTCACTACATTTGCAACCCCCATATTTTTTAGCCGCCACCGAAATAGTGAATCAAAATATAATAGAATAAAATACAAAATTTCTCCTTCGTACTCTGTACTTACGCCATAAGTAACAAAAAACAAAGTAGATAATATGCTAACAAAGCATACATACCCGCAGACTCTCTCATGGCGATGAGAGGATGGCGCAGCAGGGGCCTTTAAATTAACACGAACAAATAAAAAATATTTTAAAATCTTAAACACCGACAAAGTTTACCTGTAAACCTGCAAACTAAAAGGATTAACTGTCTTAATCCTCGTTCTGCTAAACGAGTAATTTAATACCTTTCAGGGAAATTATCATTGCTTATACAAGAGAAGGATAACCAAAGTCTTCCCAACAATTTCGGCGACAGTAAAAAAAAACATAAAGGGAACTTAACAGAGAATTACAGTTTATTCTAAAATAACAAAAAAAATTTCTACGTCACCACTTCATTCATCAGTGTGGTTACATTGCGTAAATGTAATATTTAGATATTTTTGGATTATTGAATTAGGTACAGGTACTCATGAAATTTAAAACTTGGACACTACAATTTCTGTAAACAAAAGTTTACACATTGTGAAGCGGGCTTAATTACAATTCTAACAGCAGGTAGTCTCAGCAGGGGTTATCTTATAGAAGGACTGTAGAATGAATCATTACACTAAGCACGTTTTAGAAAATAGGTAATTTACGTTGCTTACTTAATTTTTTCTTTAAAGAATATATTTGAAGGTATCGCTAATTAAACACCATAGCTCGATTAATTATCGAATCAAAATTTTGTTTAGGAAATGTTTACAAAATAAAATTAGAAATAATTTTGATTTAAAAAACGTCTACAAGCAATAACTTTTAAATTAAATCAAAAACTAAACATGGTTATTTGGGTTGACTGATTATTACTTATTTTTAAATAAATCTAACCTACTAATTATTGTAAGTTATTAAAAAAATCATTAAACTCTCTATTCATAATATTTAGTCCTTACAAAATGTATATTTTATGACGTTTCATTTTTTTTGTAGTTAATATAAAAGTGAAAATAAAAACTAAGGCAATTCTTATTGTCAACGTATATATTTAGTTTTTGACAAGAATTTATTACATAATTATAATTAAGATACCAAGTTATAGTTTAAAATTAAATGAAAACTTTTTTTTAAATAAAGGTATTACTATATAAATAAATATAAGAAATCAATAATGGGTGTGACCTCCATTATTATTGATACATTCTTGGAGGCGTCTGCTCATTGACGCTATCAAGGTATCAATATAATTAATATTAATCGTTTCCCATGCGGTATCAATGGCTGCAATTAGTGCATTACGGTTTACTGGTATAAAATTTGGCCCTTGTTGTCTTCGGATAACAGCAAGTATTCGAGCCCAAACATTTTCGATAATGTTAAAATCTAAGCTTTTTGCTGGCCAGGGTAACAGCTCCACGTTATTTGCTTGTATCCAGTTGCACACAACCTGCGAAGTATAGGGTCAGCTAATCTCGATAGTTAATTATCGAATGTTCCAAGAAAATATGTGTAAATAGTAAATGGAATCTACTAACGTAACGTTAAGTCGTTAATTATAGTTACATAACTCTCCTTTCATAAGATATAGTTCATATTAATATGCTTATTGTAAAGCTTCGTACACACCTGAACAACAAACCGAGGAACAAACAGAACAACGAACCGAATTTTAGGACAGATTCGCAAGTCCCGATTGTTCCACGAACGGTTTGCGGCGTTCCCGCAACTTGTCGGTTTTTCTCCGACATAAAAGAAAATGCGCGCGAATGCGTTTGCAGGTTTGGACGAATCTAAACAAAACGGCGAACAAACTTATGCGGGAGAATTAAATTATTTATTTTTGTCCTCCCTTTTGTGGGTTTGTTGTGTTTTAGGTAATATTATGGAGTTGACAGAAGAAAAATGTTTTAAATTAATCAGTGTTTAAGAATGCAAGAAAAAAATGATGTCCCTATTAGCATCATTTTGAGCGGGAAATTTCCAAAATAAAAAAAAGCGAAGTAAATTATAATTTTTACTCTTCTTTGTGCGTAAAAATTTGGTTGGCACTATCTTCTTGTTTTCCGCAATTTTCTCTTCTCAATAATAAATATATATGAACTGAAAACTACTGAAAATAATTATGGGAACAGCACAAACGTTCCGTTTGTTGTTCGGATTGTGGAAATCATAAAAGATCGTTTGTCGTTCTGTTTGACTTTCGGTTCGTTGTTATGTTTGTTGCTCGGTTTGTTGTTCAGGTGTGTACGAAGCTTTACAACTTAAGCAACAATTTTTGGCGAATAAAGATTAGTTTGTGATGTAATATTAGAAACACAAATTTATATCATATCAAATTTATGACAACTTAAAACCAAGAACGTGTATGTTATTGCTAAGAAATTATTAAGGAAAAAGCGCAATTGCAGTGTAAATATTTATAATTAGATATTTTCGAAAGTTTATAAGTCCTCTATTGTAATCTTAATACTTAAAAGAAAATCCTGTCCATTAGCATTATAAGGAAATGGCTTTTACTTTATGAATAAGTTTCAATAACAATAGAATATCCTTGCTTGTTTAATTTACTTCCTTTGAGTCATATTGCTCTAAGGGTTGTTACATTGGTCATTAGAAGTATGTAATAAATAAACAATTACCTACTGTTTGAGAAGGGGTAGTGTGAACCAATAAATAAAGTAAGAAATGTAAATTCCATTTTAGTTTAAAATTTCAAGTGTTGTGAAAATGCCACCTCATCTCGGTGCTGATTTGAAAGCGCGGATTGTTTCGGAATTAGCGGCGGGCCGTAGCGTGCGTGAAATTTCACGTATGTTAGATATACCAAAAAGCACCGTAGGGCATTACCGAGTAAAATGGAATCTTGAACACACTTTGGAAAGAGCCATCGGAAGTGGTAGACCTAAAGTATCTACACGTGCTCAAGATCTCGAGTTGTTTCATTACGTAACAGAACAACCATTTGCTACATACTCCAGGGCTATAGCAGATACACATTTTCCCGGATGCCGTATAACTGCACAAAAAGATTAAAGGAGATGGGAATAAAGAAGTATAATGCTGCTGCGAAAGAAGTTCTCAGTGACGAAAATATGAGACGTCGTCTGGAATTTGCAAGGCGATATGTGAACGAACCTTTGGAATTTTGGAATCGAGTGATTTTTAGCGACGAAAAACGTTCAATAGCCGCAACGATGGACCACTAAAAGTTTTTAGAATGGAAGGAACTCGTTACGAAAATAATCACATATGTCCTAAAAACGAAGTGGTTATTTTCTGTGAATGTGTGGGGTTGGGTTAGCGCGCGGGGTCCAGGAGTTTGTTGGGCTATCGATGGACGTCTTGATTCTGCTGCGTATTTAGATATTTTGGAAACTATTATGAAACCTTCAGTCGAAGTGTTTTATCCAGACGAAGATTATATTTTCCAACAAGTAAGTATTCTTATTTCACTATACTTTCTCCAAAAAATAGTTCGGGATCTGTTGAATTAACATTTTCATAATGTATTTTTGTTGTTAAAGGACAACGCCTCTATTCATACTTCGCGGGTTGTGCGCAATTGGATACGAGAAAATAACTTGGAGCTGTTACCCTGGCCAGCAAAAGCCCAGATTTTAACATTATCGAAAATGTTTGGGCTCGAATACTTGCTGTTATCCGAAGACAACAAGGGCCAAATTTTATACCAGTAAACCGTAATGCACTAATTGCAGCCATTGATACCGCATGGGAAACGATTAATATTAATTATATTGATACCTTGATAGCGTCAATGAGCAGACGCCTACCCATTATTGATTTCTTATATTTATTTATATAGTAATACCTTTATTTAAAAAAAAAGTTTTCATTTAATTTTAAACTATAACTTGGTATCTTAATTATAATTATGTAATAAATTCTTGTCAAAAAACTAAATATATACGTTGACAATAAGAATTGCCTTAGTTTTTATTTTCACTTTTTATATTAACTACAGAAAAAAATGAAACGTCATAAAATATACATTTTGTAAGGACTAAATATTATGAATAGAGAGTTTAATGATTTTTTTTAATAACTTACAATAATTAGTAGGTTAGATTTATTTAAAAATAAGTAATAATCAGTCAACCCAAATAACCATGTTTAGTTTTTTGATTTAATTTAAAAGTTATTGCTTGTAGACGTTTTTAAATCAAAATTATTTCTAATTTTATTTTGTAAACATTTCCTAAACAAAATTTTGATTCGATAATTAATCGAGCTATGGTGTTTAATTAGCGATACCTTCAAATATATTCTTTAAAGAAAAAATTAAGTAAGCAACGTAAATTACCTATTTTCTAAAACGTGCTTAGTGTAATGATTCATTCTACAGTCCTTCTATAAGATAACCCCTGCTGAGACTACCTGCTGTTAGAATTGTAAATGATACCCTTAAGCCCGCTTCACAATGTGCAAACTTTTGTTTACAGAAATTGTGGTGTCCAAGTTTTAAATTTCATTACATACCTATTAAACTAATGTTTCTTAAAAACTTAACAAGTGTCTTCAGTTCAAAGGAAAGCTTTTATTTTTAAGTTAATCTGTTTTGTATTTTTGTTAATTTTTTTTAATGTTTCGTAATTCTTTG
This sequence comes from Abscondita cerata, assembly GCA_030710515.1. Taxonomy (NCBI): domain Eukaryota; kingdom Metazoa; phylum Arthropoda; class Insecta; order Coleoptera; family Lampyridae; genus Abscondita; species Abscondita cerata. The sequence continues at coordinate 63,706 of JALBCR010002118.1, forward strand.
TTAGCACTTATTTAATGATGTTATCGTTAGATGTAAATTTTTTTATCTAAAAACTTAGCAAAAAAATTTTTAACGCCTGTTATTTTTTGCGTTAACTGAAGAAATTCAATGTAAATTTTAACATACAGTAAAACAAAACTTAAACAATTTTGTCCCCTAAAATGATATTTTAGAAACTTCGTTGAACTCGAATACCCGAGTCTGAGTCGAATTCTTCATTATTTTAAATGTGATGTTGTGAAAAACCTTTCTTACAATTTTTGTGTAAGAAATTATTATGGTATATGTATTTAATAATCTATCAGCAGATTACGTAAAAAAAAAATAAATCAAAAAGCGCAAAAAATATTATGTTCAGTATTCTTAAATGAAAAATTGAAACGTGGTCACCATTTTATGAAAACAATCAGGGTTCTGCTTTACGCCATATATTACTATAAACTGATCTACTGCATAAGTAAAAATGTATTTTACTAAAGTATAGAGACCAAATTAAAATTGAAAATAATGATATAAAATATCAAAGTTTCATTAAAAATATCTTTGAATAGGTCTAGGGAACTTCCATAAAATTTAATTCGTCTTAAAGTTAGGTAATTTAATTCCTAACTTTATGTTATAAAAAACGCTTACAATCAGAAATAAATAACATGTTTCTGTTTTTAAGCCATTAAATTAAAAAACATGAGTAGAATGAGGACAGCTTGGACTTTGGACCCTAATTAGTAAAAGTGAACGGCAGCTAGCCTAATTAGGCTAACAGCCTCTCACCTACCTCTCACCTCATCAGGCAGTTCCCTAATTAGGCCTCTCACCTCATTAGGCTGTTGTTGTCAACAGGCTGTTGACGTCAATGGAAAATACGGCCTCTCACCTCATTAGGCTGTTGTTGTTGAAGTTGATTTCCATCATGGCGGATGTTTCGGCGGTCGATTTGAATTTCCGACATGGCGTCCCATCATGGCGGATGTTTCGGCGGTCGATTTGAATTTCCAACATGGCGTCCCATCATGGCGTCCTAAAGTTTTTTTATGAATTTAAAAACTTGGTTGAGATTCGAACTTGCAACCATTGCATTACCGAGCCAAGGCTTTAACCACTAGGCTACGGCGACAATTGAAAGATGGAGTTTGAAGTTTGTATATAGCTGTAAAGGTTGATTAAGATGAATTAATGATGCTGTAAAATGTAGGATAAGACCTGTTGATTAAACATTTAATAAACAAGATGAAAAAGGATGAAAAACATATTTATCACTCTCATTCATTATAAACTAATTAACAAACAAAAATAACACTCACGTAGCGCCATTTTGTATGATTAAACATTTAATAAACAAGATGAAAAGGATAAAAGAACATATATTTATCACTCTCATACTTTTATAAACTAGAAAACAAACACGAAAACAATTACCTAAAGCGATTCAATATGGCTGTCAAACCAGTATGGCTTCAGAGTCAGTGCTAGATTTAAATTAAAGTTGTTGTACAAGGTTGTTTTTTCGAAAACATATTTTTCTTTGAAGTTTGTATATAGCTGTAAAGGTTGATTAAGATGAATTAATGATGGTGTAAAATGTAGGATAAGACCTGTTGATTAAAAAGTTGAATAAGGATAAAACATTTAATAAACAAGATGAAAAAGGATAAAAAACATATTTATCACTCTCATACTTATAAACTAATTCACAAACAAAAATAGCAACTACTTAACGCCATTTTGTATGACGTATGATTTAATAAACAAGATGAAAAAGGATAAAAAACATATTTATCACTCTCATACTTATAAACTAATTCACAAACAAAAATAGCAACTACTTAACGCCATTTTGTATGACGTATGATTTAATAAACAAGATGAAAAAGGATAAAAAACATATTTATCACTCTCATACTTATAAACTAATTCACAAACAAAAATAGCAACTACTTAACGCCATTTTGTATGACGTATGATTTAATAAACAAGATGAAAAAGGATAAAAGACATATATTTATCACTCTCATACTTTTATAAACTAGAAAACAAACACGAAAAACAATTACCTAAAGCGATTCAATATGGCTGTCAAACCAACATTTTTCTTTATTAATTACATTAACCACGGTTTTAACAACTACTTTTAAAGTTATGGCTGATTAAAAAATTTAACATACTGAGGCTCGAACCATTAACGATTGATACACAAACTTTTGTAAACAGATGACACCATTTTCTATGACGTATGATTTTAAAAACATACCTGTTCAACATGTTAATTACATTAACCACGGCTTTAACAACTAGTTTTGAATTTACATTTGATTAAAAAAAACTTTAACACTTCAGGGTTTGAACCATTAACGTTTAAACCAGCACTACGTATTTAACAAGTAGTTTTAAAAAAACTTTAACACTTCAGGGTTCGAACCATTAACGTTTGATACACCACCACATATTTAACAACTAGTTTTTAACTTTACATTTGATTAAAAAAACTTTAACACTTCAGGGTTCGAACCATTAACGTTTGATACACCACCACATATTTAACAACTAGTTTTTAAAAAAAACTTTAACATACCGAGGTTCGAACCATTAACGTTTGATACACCACTACGTATTTAACAACTACTTTTAAATTTACATTTGATTAAAAAACTTTAACATACTGAGGTTCGAACCATTAACGTTTAAACCAGCTATACGTATTTAACAAGTAGTTTAAAAAAAACTTTAACATACCGAGGTTCGAACCATTAACGTTTGATACACGTATGTGTTAAGGAAAATAAAAAAAACAACAAGGAGGATAAAATTTTATTTGCATCTCTGTTACACAACACATTTACAAGTACCAATAACATATATTTTTAATTGGAAGAATAAAGAAAGCAGGAAACAAATTTTATTTCTCTCTCTGTTTCACACACAATATAAAATTATTTTACAAAAATATGAAACGTTACAACTTCAGAGTTCCATCTATGAATGGCACACCATATCTAGCATTCGTTTACCAGTTTGAGAACCATTTTACGATGTCACCAAAAATTTTCTTTCTGCAAACGTAGAGTTTTTTTATACTGACGACCAGTTAACCGTCTCCAACATCTGTAAATTGAAATAAAAAATAAAAACCACAAACATTTTAAAAAGTGTTAACAAGAATCAATTTAACAACAAAATTTAATACTCAAAAGTTGAGAACTATTCATTAAAAATACGTGAATTGATAACAATTCATTTTTAAAAGATTAAAATTAATAATAATACTCACCTGTTTCGATTTTCGATAGACATACCAATTTTAATGATATGGAAAGATCTACATTTAAAACAATATTTCAAGCTGTTTATATAGGTATACAAACCCACTAATGGATTTGTTTACGGAATATCTCTATTGTGTGAAAGTTAAAAACAACTTTTCCGTCACTCAATTAAGGCGATTGTTAAAAACCAAAAATGTAACCATTCAAAATACCTAATATAATGTAACCAACAAATTTGCCCAAACTTAATACACTGCTTGACAAGATAATTAATTAAAAACTTTATTGTACAAAAATTCGTTTGATATGCAAAACTCTGTTTTAAAGGATTGCCTAACAAACAAATTTAACAAACGTATTTGATTTTAAATGAAACTACTGACCCTCTTAAAGATTAAAATTCATCTCTCCACACAATCTGCAGAGAGTGCGATTGTCTTTCAAAATGAACCAAAATATTTACCATATGTTAGTTCGTAAATTATAAAAACGTTATTGAAATCCCAACTCAATAATAAGTTGTAGGTTTCTATAACTTCTAAATGATTAACTGTGTCATCCATTATTTTATTTATGTAATTAAAATCTGTAATAAGTACTTCCTACAGCTTCTAATAAGATGTACAATAAAATTATTATTTCAGTTTCTTATTTATAATTTATTTAAATAATCGATGTTTTATCGACAATTCAAGTTTATTGACAACTTAACTTATATTGCGAATATTATTTAAAAACAACACCAGATAAAATATTTATTAAATCAGATATTTTTTAACATGAGATCAACATGTTGTGGAGTCTGTATTCTTTTATACTTTTACTGTCTTATAAGGTTAAACTATTTTAATGGATGAAAAATTCAAGGAGAATATTACATTACAAGATTTAGACCAATTATTTCTTAACTCATCGGACTTCACAAAATTACAATCTTCACCATTCAATAAATTTAATTTACTAACTTCCAAAATCATTTATGAAACTCAAGGAACATTTAGTTTCTTTAATGTATATTCTACAAACATCAAAATCTCAAATCCAAAAATTCCAAATTTATACTCTTTACCTAAAATACATAAAACCAACCATCCTATTAGACCAATAGTTAATTACAAATCTTCACCAACATACTTTTATTTCTAAATTTCTATCCCGCGTTATATCAAAAGAAATTAATTTCAAACCATCTTATTCTATCAAAAAAAATACAATTAAATTAGTAGAAAATTTGCCTAAACCGAGAATCATTCTAAGGAAGAGTGTAAGACGTTTACAAAAAAACATTTTATTATTACTGTAGTGGTTCTAACAAAAATCAAAAAGAAACATTACAACGATAACGCATAAGATTCTTTTGTAACATGTAGGCGAACACATAACAATAATGCTAAGTATCTCGAGATGTACACGTTTGACAAATGCAATTTATCACATTGAAATTTTTGAATTATACATTAAACATCATAGTCTTCAAACTTTATTCACAATGCAAGAGTTTATATTGAATAAAGTAAAAGATGTTAACTCCCATAATCTGAACCTTGAATGATTCTGTAATGATGTTCAATCAGCTTCAGATGACGAATATAAAAAATTTGAAGGAAGCAATTAAATATGTTTTAAGATATACTAAAAACTTATTGTTACACGACCTGTACTATACTTACTAATTTTCTAATTGATGAAATTAAAAATACGACTTCGTGAATAATCAAAATATACATATTTTATATTTATATTAACGTGAATGTAAATAAAGTATTTCCAATATAGATCATACGGGTCTTAATATTTTTCAACGTGTATAGTTTAGTTAATTTAATTTTTAAATGAAACTACTAATTCTATGAAACAACTGGACAATGTTTAACTTCATCATTACGTTTTTAATTATACAATTTGCATATATTTAAATCTATTAAGAAGTTGGCGGAATCTAAAGTGTTAGGTACTAAAAAATTTTTAATAAAAATGTTGAATTAATAATTTTGTAAACTATTAAGATGTGAAATTGATTTTTGTGTAATCATTGTGTATAAGTTTGTACAAAAATTAAAATTGTTTAAACTAATAAGACTGTTTTTGCATAAATACACTTGAATAGTTTTTACCTAAGATCTTTTTCGATAACAGGTATATAATCATTGGTTGATTTCTTCAACACTGCAGCATCTTCTTTTTGACGAATAAAAAAAGATTTATTTAGTTAAATATACTCATAAATCGTTTATTCGTTTGCTAGAAAAATAGTTACAATAATGTGACAAATGCAATTTATCACATTGAAATTTTTGAATTATACATTAAACATCATAGTCTTCAAACTTTTTCTCAACGTTTTAGTTTTATTCAGAATAATTTTTAGTTAAGTATTAAAGATTTCCAAGTTTTTAGAAACTATTTTATTTCTTATCCAATTCTTTGAATTATTTTAGATATGGAAAAATTATACCTTAAGAAGTATATCATTAGATTAGGTTAACAAAATCTAATATATTTGAAAATATTTTTCTAAGATAAAAAATATTTGAAGATAAGTTTTGTAACGTTAGAGGGATACACTTCAATATCTTTCTAACAATATAACTAATTTCACAAATTGTATTTAGATCTGATAATTAATAATTCAGAACTTATTTTTTGTTTTCAATTTTAATTTATGGTTACTTTCAACAATATATCGTATTATCTTCAAACTCTATAAGATGCATATTTAATCTTTACTTAACAATTACTTTCAATCCTTTTTAGGTTATATGTTTTTTCTACTTACATCCATAATGATCAGATGTTAAGATAATTAAAACAAAATGTAGTTTTAAAATATGTTTTTATTTATTTTCTCCCAAATATAAATCCTTTTTTATTTACAATTTGATTATTAATTAATTGAGGTATATATGGTTGGCAGGGGTTTTCATTGTCCCAGAATTCATTACTCACTGGAGGAGACCCATTCCACTGTCCTTGAATGAGGGGTTGCTGCTGTTGCCGCTGTGCTTGCTCCCATTCTTCCATTTTTTTTTTATTTTCAAATTCCATCTTTACTCGGGTCTCCTCCGGGTGGCATTTGTAAAGGTGTTTCCCCAGTCTGTGCCGCACCATGATATGATATTTGTTATATGGACACACCACCATGTCTATAATAAAGTATAAATATTTAGAATAAAACTAGTAAACAAAGTTTTATATTACCTTCTCCAACTGGTTGAGATATGCCAACTTCTTTCCCTATTGATAAATCCATTCTACAGAAATTAAGAATTAAATTAAAAAGTGTAACACAAACGGTAGATAACAATAAAGTTTTTGTAAATAAATAATTAAAATAATAATAATGATAATAACTTACGATTTATAATATTTTTCTTTTTAACCTGCTTCTTATTCTGTCTCGACTTGTTTATGATGTATTTTACTGTTTGGTATACGGTTTTTATACCATTCAGTTAATTATTGTTCTACGTCATTCTATTAACAAGATTCTTGAAAGTTGTTTTTTTGTCAATTTTTATAATGCATAGTTGGAAAATTTATTGGCAAAAACAAATTATGTACATAATACGTTTTTTTGTCAATTTTTATAATAATGAAATGGTTTTACCATCTCATAAAACTAAACTATACACGTTGAAAAAAATATTATGTACAAATACAGTAAATAACTTTATAATTATATGTAGATTATTTTTTAAAAGGTTTATAATAATAAACTGTGTCAGAGTATAAGACAAGTTTTTCTAAATTAGTTCAAAGCTGAAAATTTACAACAGGTTGAATAAAATATATTTCTATTGGACATACCCTCTTTGTTTTATAATTTTACCTAGATTAAATAAGATTTATTTAGTTAAATATAATCATAAATCGTTTATTCGCTTGCTAGAAAAATAGTTACAATAATGAATCGTATTCAAACGTATTTAATTTAATTTTTAAATGAAACTACTAATTCTATGAAACAACTGGACAATGTTTAACTTCATCATTACGTTTTTAATTATACAATTTGCATATCTTTAAATCCATTAAGAAGTTGGCGGAATCTAAAGTGTTAGGTAATAAGTAATTTATTTTATTTTAAACCAGAACTTAAATGAAAATGGCACTTAATAAGAAAATAAACAAACGTATGTGTTAGTTTAATTTTAACACCTGTAAACAACTGAAACAAGTCTTAAAACCAAAAAATTTAACTTATTAAATATTATTTTTCCCAAATACTGTTATAAAATACACATTAAGATTTGTAAAAACATAAACATATTATTTACCTACAACTTCTAATAAGATGTATAATAAAATTATTAATTCAGTTTCTTTAAGAAGTTGGTGGAATCTAAAGTGTTAGGTAATAAGTAATTTATTTTATTTTAAAAAAACCAGAACTTAAATGAAAATGACACTTAATAAGAAAACAAACAAACGTATGTGTTAGTTCAATTTTTATTGAATGTGTAATAAAATAATTTATTTAAGTCTTAATTCTCGATAGATATACAATTTTAGTTTTTGAAATAGTTATGTAAATAAAAAATGAAATTGATTTTTTGTGTAACTATAATGTTTACAAGTTCGTTACAAAAATTAAAATAGTTTAACCTTATAAGACAATTTTTGCTAATACAAAAATGAAATTTAATTCAATAAAAAATTGAACTAACACATACGTTTGTTTGTTTTCTTATTAAGTGTCATTTTCATTTAAGTTCTGGTTTTTTTTTAAAATAAAATAAATTACTTATTACCTAACACTTTAGATTCCGCCAACTTCTTAATAGATTTAAATATATGCAAATTGTATAATTAAAAACGTAATGATGAAGTTAAACATTGTCCAGTTGTTTCATAGAATTAGTAGTTTCATTTAAAAATTAAATTAACTAAACTATACACGTTGAAAAAATATTAAGACCCGTATGATCTATATTGGAAATACTTTATTTACATTCACGTTAATATAAATATAAAATATGTATATTTTGATTATTCACGAAGTCGTATTTTTAATTTCATCAATTAGAAAATTAGTAAGTATAGTACAGGTCGTGTAACAATAAGTTTTTAGTATATCTTAAAACATATTTAATTGCTTCCTTCAAATTTTTATATTCGTCATCTGAAACTGATTGAACATCATTACAGAATCATTCAAGGTTCAGATTATGGGAGTTAACATCTTTTACTTTATTCAATATAAACTCTTGCATTGTGAATAAAGTTTGAAGACTATGATGTTTAATGTATAATTCAAAAATTTCAATGTGATAAATTGCATTTGTCAAACGTGTACATCTCGAGATACTTAGCATTATTGTTATGTGTTCGCCTACATGTTACAAAAGAATCTTATGCGTTATCGTTGTAATGTTTCTTTTGATTTTTGTTAGAACCACTACAGTAATAATAAAATGTTTTTTTGTAAACGTCTTACACTCTTCCTTAGAATGATTCTCGGTTTAGGCAAATTTTCTACTAATTTAATTGTATTTTTTTTGATAGAATAAGATGGTTTGAAATTAATTTCTTTTGATATAACGCGGGATAGAAATTTAGAAATAAAGTATGTTGGTGAAGATTTGTAATTAACTATTGGTCTAATAGGATGGTTGGTTTTATGTATTTTAGGTAAAGAGTATAAATTTGGAATTTTTGGATTTGAGATTTTGATGTTTGTAGAATATACATTAAAGAAACTAAATGTTCCTTGAGTTTCATAAATGATTTTGGAAGTTAGTAAATTAAATTTATTGAATGGTGAAGATTGTAATTTTGTGAAGTCCGATGAGTTAAGAAATAATTGGTCTAAATCTTGTAATGTAATATTCTCCTTGAATTTTTCATCCATTAAAATAGTTTAACCTTATAAGACAGTAAAAGTATAAAAAGAATACAGACTCCACAACATATTGATCTCATGTTAAAAAATATCTGATTTAATAAATATTTTATCTGGTGTTGTTTTTTAAATAATATTCGCAATATAAGTTAAGTTGTCAATAAACTTGAATTGTCGATAAAACATCGATTATTTAAATAAATTATAAATAAGAAACTGAAATAATAATTTTATTGTACATCTTATTAGAAGCTGTAGGAAGTACTTATTACAGATTTTAATTACATAAATAAAATAATGGATGACACAGTTAATCATTTAGAAGTTATAGAAACCTACAACTTATTATTGAGTTGGGATTTCAATAACGTTTTTTATAATTTACGAACTAACATATGGTAAATATTTTGGTTCATTTTGAAAGACAATCGCACTCTCTGCAGATTGTGTGGAGAGATGAATTTTTAATCTTTAAGAGGGTCAGTAGTTTCATTTAAAATCAAATACGTTTGTTAAATTTGTTTGTTAGGCAATCCTTTAAAACAGAGTTTTGCATATCAAACGAATTTTTGTACAATAAAGTTTTTAATTAATTATCTTGTCAAGCAGTGTATTAAGTTTGGGCAAATTTGTTGGTTACATTATATTAGGTATTTTGAATGGTTACATTTTGGTTTTTAACAATCGCCTTAATTGAGTGACGGAAAAGTTGTTTTTAACTTTCACACAATAGAGATATTCCGTAAACAAATCCATTAGTGGGTTTGTATACCTATATAAACAGCTTGAAATATTGTTTTAAATGTAGATCTTTCCATATCATTAAAATTGGTATGTCTATCGAAAATCGAAACAGGTGAGTATTATTATTAATTTTAATCTTTTAAAAATGAATTGTTATCAATTCACGTATTTTTAATGAATAGTTCTCAACTTTTTGAGTATTAAATTTTGTTGTTAAATTGATTCTTGTTAACACTTTTTAAAAATGTTTGTGGTTTTTATTTTTTATTTCAATTTACAGATGTTGGAGACGGTTAACTGGTCGTCAGTATAAAAAAAACTCTACGTTTGCAGAAAGAAAATTTTTGGTGACATCGTAAAATGGTTCTCAAACTGGTAAACGAATGATGGATATGGTGTGCCATTCATAGATGGAACTCTGAAGTTGTAACGTTTCATATTTTTGTAAAATAATTTTATATTGTGTGTGAAACAGAGAGAGAAATAAAATTTGTTTCCTGCTTTCTTTATTCTTCCAATTAAAAATATATGTTATTGGTACTTGTAAATGTGTTGTGTAACAGAGATGCAAATAAAATTTTATCCTCCTTGTTGTTTTTTATTTTCCTTAACACATACGTGTATCAAACGTTAATGGTTCGAACCTCGGTATGTTAAAGTTTTTTTTTAAACTACTTGTTAAATACGTATAGCTGGTTTAAACGTTAATGGTTCGAACCTCAGTATGTTAAAGTTTTTTAATCAGCTGTAAATTTAAAAGTAGTTGTTAAATACGTAGTGGTGTATCAAACGTTAATGGTTCGAACCTCGGTATGTTAAAGTTTTTTTTAAAAACTAGTTGTTAAATATGTGGTGGTGTATCAAACGTTAATGGTTCGAACCCTGAAGTGTTAAAGTTTTTTTAATCAAATGTAAAGTTAAAAACTAGTTGTTAAATATGTGGTGGTGTATCAAACGTTAATGGTTCGAACCCTGAAGTGTTAAAGTTTTTTTTAAAACTACTTGTTAAATACGTAGTGCTGGTTTAAACGTTAATGGTTCAAACCCTGAAGTGTTAAAGTTTTTTTTAATCAAATGTAAATTCAAAACTAGTTGTTAAAGCCGTGGTTAATGTAATTAACATGTTGAACAGGTATGTTTTTAAAATCATACGTCATAGAAAATGGTGTCATCTGTTTACAAAAGTTTGTGTATCAATCGTTAATGGTTCGAGCCTCAGTATGTTAAATTTTTTAATCAGCCATAACTTTAAAAGTAGTTGTTAAAACCGTGGTTAATGTAATTAATAAAGAAAAATGTTGGTTTGACAGCCATATTGAATCGCTTTAGGTAATTGTTTTTCGTGTTTGTTTTCTAGTTTATAAAAGTATGAGAGTGATAAATATATGTCTTTTATCCTTTTTCATCTTGTTTATTAAATCATACGTCATACAAAATGGCGTTAAGTAGTTGCTATTTTTGTTTGTGAATTAGTTTATAAGTATGAGAGTGATAAATATGTTTTTATCCTTTTTCATCTTGTTTATTAAATCATACGTCATACAAAATGGCGTTAAGTAATTGCTATTTTTGTTTGTGAATTAGTTTATAAGTATGAGAGTGATAAATATGTTTTTTATCCTTTTCATCTTGTTTATTAAATCATACGTCATACAAAATGGCGTTAAGTAGTTGCTATTTTTGTTTGTGAATTAGTTTATAAGTATGAGAGTGATAAATATGTTTTTTATCCTTTTTCATCTTGTTTATTAAATGTTTTATCCTTATTCAACTTTTTAATCAACAGGTCTTATCCTACATTTTACACCATCATTAATTCATCTTAATCAACCTTTACAGCTATATACAAACTTCAAAGAAAAATATGTTTTCGAAAAAACAACCTTGTACAACAACTTTAATTTAAATCTAGCACTGACTCTGAAGCCATACTGGTTTGACAGCCATATTGAATCGCTTTAGGTAATTGTTTTTCGTGTTTGTTTTCTAGTTTATAAAAGTATGAGAGTGATAAATATATGTTCTTTTATCCTTTTTCATCTTGTTTATTAAATGTTTAATCATACAAAATGGCGCTACGTGAGTGTTATTTTGTTTGTTAATTAGTTTATAATGAATGAGAGTGATAAATATGTTTTTATCCTTTTTCATCTTGTTTATTAAATGTTTAATCAACAGGTCTTATCCTACATTTTACAGCATCATTAATTCATCTTAATCAACCTTTACAGCTATATACAAACTTCAAACTCCATCTTTCAATTGTCGCCGTAGCCTAGTGGTTAAAGCCTTGGCTCGGTAATGCAATGGTTGCAAGTTCGAATCTCAACCAAGTTTTTTAAATTCATAAAAAACTTTAGGACGCCATGATGGGACGCCATGTTGGAAATTCAAATCGACCGCCGAAACATCCGCCATGATGGGACGCCATGTTGGAAATTCAAATCGACCGCCGAAACATCCGCCATGATGGAAATCAACTTCAACAACAACAGCCTAATGAGGTGAGAGGCCGTATTTTCCATTGACGTCAACAGCCTGTTGACAACAACAGCCTAATGAGGTGAGAGGCCTAATTAGGGAACTGCCTGATGAGGTGAGAGGTAGGTGAGAGGCTGTTAGCCTAATTAGGCTAGCTGCCGTTCACTTTTACTAATTAGGGTCCAAAGTCCAAGCTGTCCTCATTCTACTAACATGCAAGTTCCTTATTGCTGATTATCATTTTTTAATTTTTGACCCTCCAATCCTGGAGCACGAGCATGAGCCGCCACTAGTACCTAGACCTCTATTACATAATACCATTGATTTTATAATGATACAGCGTTTGCATGTTAGAATTACACTATTATTATACATATTAGATTAACATCTCCATCGAAAACAACATGAGTGCGTTCAATCCAAAATTTAAATCCGGAGCACAGAAGAGAAAAATGAAGAAAGAGAGGTAAGAGAATATAAAAAAAAATAAAATCCATTACTGAATTTTTTCCGTCCAATACTGCTAGTACTAGCATCAGAAATGAACCTGGCTCACCTCGTCCATCAACTTAACTGCCGACAGCGGATTCTGTTGGTAATAAGAATAATTTGCTTGTCTAACTGTCGGTGTCGGTATCATTTATAGTGGGTAGACATGAGATCGCATCTGTTCTTGACTTTGCTGAAGGAGAAGACACACCGCCAGAACCCATTTCAGATATGTCGTCTCCTCTCGATTGTGGTGAATCAGCAGAAAGCAGTTCTTGCTCTGATCCGGGAACTGATGATAAATTGACGAATAACCGGAAAACATCTGATGCATAACCAACATCTGTGAATTTTTTCAGCCCAAACAGTGATGATCCAATTCGAATAAAAAGCCTTTTGAATAAGCATCCAATTCAAGTAAGAAGAAGAAGGAAAGAAACTTCCTTTTGTATGTTCAAAGCTATACTATCGGGCGTTGTCAAATGGCGAAAAAATGCATAGAAATTGACTATCATATTCCATTGACTTAAACAAAGTATTTTGTTCCTGCTGCATGGCTTTTGTTGGTAAAGGTCGGAATTCGCCATTCATTCATGGGTATGAGATTTTAATTAAGAATGTTTATAAGGCAGTTGAGACACATGAAGATTCGCAATATCACAAGCTGGCAGCTCAAGCGGCTTTTCGGTGTCAGAAGGGGCGTGACATTTTTAATATGCTGGCTAATGACCAAGCGAAAAAGTGAAGTAAACGTCAAAAGAATGGTTGTTAAAAGATTAATCGATATTGCCCTGTTTATCGCCCGCCAAGGTATTTCATACAGAGGAAATAGTAAGGCGAAAGGAGCTCACTCATTAGACTCAACTAAAAAATCATGGTAACTTTTTTGGAACTCGTGAAATTGGTGGCAAACTATGACATTATCCTACAAAATCATGTGAAAAAATGTATTGAAGACAGTTAAAAACACAGAATGTCAGTCCTGAATTGAAAAGAGACAACGCGACGGGGAGGAAGTTATGGCCGAGGTTCCCTAGTGACATTATTATCCAAAAATTTTATAAACAAGTTGATAGACACGATATCCTCGCAAGGTCGTAACAAAATCTTAAAACATCTTCAAGAAAGTATTATTTATAGTTTAATGGTCGACAGTGTACTAGATGTATCTGTAATGGACCAATTAGCGATATGTGTTTGCTATGTACATGAAAGACTTTTAAAATTAGCAGTAGTTCATGATTCCAGCAGTTTAGCTTTATACGAACTTATAAAATCAGAATTATCCAACCTTTTGGTATTTTAGTTTCGAATATTATTGCTTGTTCGTTTGATGGAGCTAACAAAATATGAAAGGCTGCTATAATGGTCTGCAAGCACATTTAAAAAAGGAGAACGGTAATCTCATTTATACTCACTGTATGGTCTACGTCTTGAATTTAGTTATAGCTGATTCGACTAGTAAGTTGCGTAAAACGGAAAACTTATTTGGGCTATTAGAGGAATCTGTAGTATTTCTCAGTTCATCTTATAAGAGAATGGTTATAAGAGAAACAAAAAAATATATACTGGTCACGAAAAACTGTATAAAATACAAAAAATTGGCGCTACTTGATGATGGAGCAAGCATAGAGCCCTGTCATCGATTATTGATAAAGAGTGGATAAGGGTAGGGAAACTAAGAAATCCGGGGAAGTGAAATATCGACAGGGAAATTTGACGCCAAAACAAAATTTACGGCCGGTAGTTTAATTTCAATAGTTCTACTAGATTTACTTCTAGTTGCGTCACCTGTGTCTAAATATTTACAAACCAAAAACATTGATTACTCAACTGAATGGCGGTTGATCCATACCCTGCTTAACCAAATAATACGCAAAACGTGTGACAATTACTTTGATATGTTCTATACAAAAACAAAAGACTATACAAAGGAAGTCAACAGTCATTTAGACGAAATAGGCACAACATTACCGAGAAAAGAATAACAAAAAAGAAAAAAATGGCTGGAGAGAAAGCCAGCGATGACGCTGTGGAAGCATTTCAATTATAGATCGATGTTTTTTCAAATTCTTGATAGTATCAGAGCAAGTATTGAGGAGAGGTTTTGTGCTCATAAAGATATTTTGAACGACTGCTCGTGGTTGGACCCAAAAAAGTTCGAAGAAATTAAAAAAATTATGACTTTTCCACCAGAAGAGAGACCATTTACTACTTAAACTGAAACAATTTGCTGATACATTTGACAGTTTCATTAATAATGAAAAATTCAACATTCGCGATGGTAACGAATCAAAAGAGTCAGAAGAGCACGACGACGAGGAAGACAGTAATGAAGTAACAAAGTGTTTTAAGTGTGTCTCATGTGGTTTTTTGGTGATTTTCGAGCTCTCTAAAAGAGGAGTTTTCACCAACCTGTATTTAGCGTACAAATTTGTGCTTACAATACCATGCACGCAAGTTACCTGTGAGAGAGTATTTTCGAAATTGAAAGTGGTCAAAAATCGGTTAAGGGCTTCTTTAGGTGAAGATAATCTGGCTAATTTTCTATTTATGCATGTTAAAAGAGACCTATTTACAGATTTAGATAAAGACAAAATAATAGATATTTTGGGAAGCAGTAGTCAAGCACTTTCGAGACATCTTATTTTGTAGGTAATCATTCGGTAGTTGGGTGTTGTATTTACAAGTTGTTACATTGTACTACAATAACTATGTCTTTTTTTCAATCAGAATTTACTTTTTAACAGAAAAAATGCAAAAAGTAGGGTCGATTCTATACTAAAAGTATTTACAATGCATTTTGGTATTATGGGGGCGGCGATAGTTGGGGGCTCAAAAGCAGTCCGGGCTAGGGGCCCAGAAGTGAACCGCTGGCCTTTACCAAAAATGAATTCACCACTTACGACCAATAAGTATACTAGGCCGGTTCTATCTAAAATTCTTGAAAAAGTTCTAAATACTCAAATTAGATCATATCTTGTCGAATACAATATTCTGCCTATAACACAATCAGGATTTAGACCGGGGCATGGTTGTGCTACGGCTATATGCTTAATATCGTGGATGATATTTGTAGAGCAGTTGACAAAATAATGAATGTACAACCTTAGTATTATTAGATTTTACCAAAACTATTAATCATTTATTGTTGTTAGCTAAGTTATGAAGTATACCTTAACTTTCAAAATTCTGCAGTATCGCTAATTGAAAATTATTTAAATGCACGATTCCAGTTTGTCTCTTTAAATGGCGTAACATATCTAGTTTTTCTGCAGTAGTTAGTGGTGTTCCTCAAGATTCCATACTTGGACCGTTGCTTTACTTAATATATACTTTTGATTATTTGACAGTCGCATTAAAAATTGCTATAATCATTTTAATTATTTGTATTATTCTTTTGATCCTGAAAATATAACGCATGCAAACACCGACTTAAAAAACATATAGTCTTATCTGCTAAACGCCATTCACTCATAATTAACCCAACTAAATCATAAGTAGTTTTCTTTGGATCTATGAAAAATAGGGAAACAGTTATTGAAAATCTTGTAATTAATATTAACAACAATAAGAAAAGAGTTGAAGAAGTCTCTCGCGACCTTGGTCTAATGATAGATAGTGAACTGAGTTGTAAGGTCATATGATTCTTTAAAGTTTCTTTATTACAATACAGATCTTTAATATGAAAGCAAAGGTAATCTTATGTGAAACACTTGTGCTTTCTTTCTTTAATTTTGATGATGTTGTATATGATACATGCATTGATACTACGGATGTCCGGAGGATTCAACTAGTACAGAACAGTTGTTTAAGGCGTTTGAAAGTTTCAGAGAATTTCTCATAAACTTAATGATATCGGTTGGTTAAACATGGTTTAACCTAGGTTTAAGCTAATATTACATTATACTTTTTTCGTCTAGAAAACTTTGACAAGTTTGTAAACTAGACGGGATACTAAACTAGAAATCCCTTCCAACTTTGTTCCTGCGATTTTATAATTTTATTGCGCAAACTCTATAGAAGTGTTAACGAGTAATTACCAATTTAAGAAAATAAACAATATTTTGACTGTAATTGTAACGTGCGTTGTAAGACATCCTAAATAAAATTTAAAAAAAACTCCGTGTTTTAACGCTATAACCGTAGAAGCACATAGTAGAAACAAACAAACATCAAAAACACATAAGTAACTAATTTATGAGTAAGTGTTGGTAGCTCTTAAATTCGATCCAGCGCGCAAGTCTAGTAAGAAAACTTTGATGAAAAAACTTGGTCCGCTTCTAGTTTCAAAACTTGGACGGAGTTTCGATTACATTATCAAAGTTTTATCAAGTTCATCAGTTTACAAACTTGTCAAAGTTTCTAGACGAAAAAAGTATAATGTAATACAAGCTTTTTTAGAAATGTAATTACTATTCCAGCACATAAAACAACTGTTTTTAAACGATCCTTCTTATACAATATTGTTAAGAAGTATAATTTATTGTCTCTTCCTTCTTTTAAAAAACAACTCAAACGTACCCAGCAATACGTAACTGAACGAAGTAATAATTGAT